>JAQQAC010019400.1:14838968-14981914 GCA_029783875.1 Phataginus tricuspis | reverse complement strand
CCCCCCAGACAATGGGGCTGGCACCATGAGGGCCGGGACAGGGACTCCTGTCCACCCCCACCCACCAGTCTCACCGGCGCTGGGTTGAGGAGAAGGCTCCGCAGTTGGGGGTTAGCCCCAGGGTTCTGGGGCCGAAGGATGGGTCCAGGAGGCGGGGGACCGGGGGCCGCTCCAGGAGGGCCTTGGGGGGGCCCCTGGGGGGGCCTGGGCAGCACCTTGGGGCTGGGGCTGCCCCGCGGCTGCAGAGGCCCCCACAGTGCCCTGCGGCTGGGGCTGGGGCGGGCGGAGCTGGAGCTGGTGGGAGAGATGGGGGTGAGGGCCGAGGTAGGGTCCCGGCCCCGCGGCCGCTGTGGTCTGGTCTGGACGGCATTCTCTGGGGCCTCCCCTGCTCTGGCCCTGACCCCACAAGCCCTCTCCTCACCAGATTCTGCGAGGGTCTTGCCTGGTCCTCCAGAATGGGGCCCAGCCCAGGAGGCGCCTGCTGCGCCCCCATCTGTGTGAGGAGAGGGAGCAGGTCAGTGGCAGGGGGTGAGGGGCCTGTGTCCCGGAGGGTCTGCGTCCTGAAGGCGACCCATAAGGAGCTGGGAACATGTTCTTGGTGGTGGGTGGGTCGCCTGGGAAGCAAACCTCCCTCGTGGGGACTGTGTCCAGAGACTCAGTGAGGATGCTGGGAAGGTCCCAGTGAAGTGGGGGCACAGGACAGGACTCAGGGGTCACGTCTCAGGACTAAGTGTGGGTGTGGCAGCCCAGGAGGGATGCTCTGGGGTCTGGCTGTGAGCTCAGGGACCCAGGCGGGCAGGGGTGGGGCTGGGGAGCAGGGGGCTGCGTCTCACCCCACGCTGCTGCTCCAGCTTCTGTTGCTGGACTTGCTTGTGGTTGGTGATGACCTGCCGGATGCCGTTGACGAAGCCGCTCTGGTCATAGGGGATGAGGCCCATGAAGATCTTCTTCTTGGACGAGTACAGGAGCATGAGCACGCGCACCTCGCAGGGGGCCGTGTGGGGGAAGTGCACGCAGCCCGCCTGCAGGAGCGCATGGGAGCCGTCAGGGCCCGGAGGAGGGCGGCCCAGCCCTCCCGGTGCTGGAAGTCCCGCCCAGCCCGGGACTCACGAAGCCGTTGCCCATGATGCGGTAGAGGCCTTTGAGGGACTCCAGGTCCTTGTTGGTGAAATGGAACTGGACCATCCTTGAGTTTCGGAATAAAGGGCCCAGAGTGGTCTGGACGAGGCACAGAAGTCAGGGAGGAGAGGAAGGGTGGAGGGGGCGGCAGGGCGAGGGAAGGGAAGCGGGGTCCGGCCGGACAGCAGGGGGGGTCCTCCCGCCGGCGCTCACCAGCAGCTGCTGCGGGATGAGCTGCATGATCAGCTTCTGGGGCCACTGCTCGGTCTTCCTGGGGGCGGCGCCAGGAGGCGGGTCAGAGCCGCGCCCCGCCCCACCCCGCCCCGCCCCGCCCAACAGTCACCTACAGGTTCTCGCCGTGGTTCACGTAGACCTGGCAAGGCAGCGACCGCGTCAGCTTGGTGTTGGCATCCACGGACGCGGGTTTGGGCTTCTGAAGGGAAAAGGGTGTGTCACAGTGGGAAGGGCCCTGGGCCTCAGTCCCCTCAACTCGTCCCCTGGGAGCCCCAAAGTTCAGGATCTTCCCCATTTTAAGTCCCACAAGCAGTCGGCCCTCCTCCAGACCATCAATCCCTCAATCCTCTAATCTTCAAATTCCATGAACATGGGAGGTCCAACCTCTTGCCACAAAAACCCATACCCTCCATCCCAACACGCCACAATCCGCTGCACCTCTGTCCAGACCCTGAATCTGAGCCTCTTCTCAGTTCTTCACCAGCAACGTAATTCGTACCACGCCCTGGTCCTGAACTCTGGGCTACAAATCCCACACTTCCTCAAGACCATCCTCAGGGCCACAGCCCCAGGGGGACCTGGCCGGCCCTGCCGTCCACCAGGCTACAGGACCCACATGCCCGAGGCTCCATGAGCCCGCTCACCTCCTGCCACTCGAGGACCCCGCTCCAGGCCAGGAGTTTGTTGGAGACCGACTGCTGCCCGCCGAGGGCCGGGGCCCCTAGCTGGGCTGCGGAAGGGCCACTCACCCCGCCTGGGGCCACCGTGCCTGCCTGCAGGGGGCAGGGGCAGGGCAGTGGGCAGGGTCAGGTCACCTCCCAGGAGGGGCTGCCCCGACAGAGACGGACCAGCAGCAAGAACAGGATGCCCATCCTGTCCCCCGCATCACACACCCAGTACCACTCAGCCAGCCCTTGGGCCACAAACGGCCTGGGAAATCCGAGGACTCTAGAGCCCGAGGGCGCCCTGGCTCCCGGGGTCTCTGGGGTTCCTCACCCACCAGGAACCAAAGCCCCACAATTCCATCCCCAGACTGGACAGTCGGCGGCATCCATAGCACAAGCCCCACGTGCCCTCGGGAAGGCAAACTGCCAGTTGTCTGTGTTGTTAGCAGCTACAGGCGGGGCAGCGCGGCGGCAGGAGGCCGGCAGGCACCTACCATGGATGGCGCACCGGGCTGCGCAGGGGGGGCCAGGCCCGGGCCAGAGGCCACCGTGGCGACCAGGCTGGGCTGGGAAGCAGGGGGCGGCTTGGGGGCGCCAGGGGGCCCTGGAGGCAGTGGGGGTGCTGATGCCTGGCTGAAGGGGGGACCCACTCCTGGAGCAGCTTGCTGGAGAGGGTTGATGGGCGAGACTGGGAGAGAGACCAAGGCAGGAAATGGGGACAAGGGTGCAAAGGGGCCTGGCCGGCCCCGGTCGCCCCCACCGTCCTCACCCCGGGACTCACAGCGTGGGCCCAGCCCGGCCTTCTGGTTCTTGGCGGCCTCCACAGCATTCTGGGCAGCCACCTGAGCTGCACTCAACCCCGGAACCTGGGGTTAGAGAGGAGGGGCTGGTGAGGCCCATGCACCCGTCCTGGTGTCCTGTGGCGCCATGCCACCCCAGCTCCCACATTGCAGGGGCTCATGAGTTCCATCGCCCCACAGAGATGTGATTCTCTGACCTCAAGAGTCCCACACCCTCATGTCCCCTCATCCCACAAGCCCAGCATCCACCTAGGTCTTTCCCAAGGGGCCAGGGATCTCATGAGGCTCCAGAAGCATGTCCCCCTCCTGGTGACATCCATACCTGGTATTGCTGGGGGACGGGGGGCAGAGGCGGCTGGGAGGCTGCTGAGAGCGTGGCACCCGAGGGTGGAGCTGGAGGCAGGGGGACGGGCTGCTTTGGCTGGAGGGTGCCTGGGGCTGAACCACCCCCAACTGAGAGCCACCAATGGACGATGGCACCAAGAGAAGGGATTGGAGATGGGGGAGGAAAACCCAAGTCAGAGGGGGCCAGGGAGGGTCCCCTGCCCCCCACCAGCACCCAGGCCTCACCCGGCAGCACAAGCCCCCGCACCAGCACCATGTGCCGGGGGTCCTGGCTCACGTCTGTTGGCGGCTGCAGCGGCTCCAGCAGAGCTGGGGGAGCCGCCTTCTCGAACAGAAGCCTGAGGGCAGGCAGCTTCCGGGGGGACACAATGGAGAAGTGGATCCCGCGCTGCAGGAGGACAGGCGATGAGGATGGGCTGCAGAGGCCAACCCCCAGGCCACCGCACCTGCTGGGTGGCTGGACACCTGGGCCCTAAGTTCCCATCGGGCTTTAGGCCAGGGGACCAGGAGATCTGTGCTGGCTGCTCCAGGGAACTCTGGGTTACAGCTCTCCCAACAGGAGTGCGCAGGACTGGCCACAGAGTGAGTGACTATTCTGTGACCCCGAGTCTGTGCCCCGCCCCCTCCTCCCTCAGACCCGAGGCCAGCTCCAGCCCGGCCCTCAGATTCCAAAGTCCTCACCTCCCCGATCTTCTGCACGAGGCTCTCGGTCGTGCAGCCAGAATATGTGGTGCTCTCGACGGCGGGCAAAAGGTATGGGGGCGAGTTACAGATAAGGAGGCAGACTCGGTGTGTCTGACCGCTGCTGGGGACAAGGAGAGACGTGAAGCAGGTGGCAATAGGGGTCCCAAGAAGGTCCCAGACTCAGCACCCAGACAGGTGCCACGACCCCAGCCCACAGGGAGTCAGCAGTGATGGCCCCACTTTACAGCCGGGAACGCTGAGGCTCAGGGAGGTTCCTGGCTCACGCTGAGTCGCCCAGCAGGCAGAAGCAGCAGAAAGCAGCCCCAGAGCAGACGCCCCTGCCCACTGAGGACAGAGACAAGGCACTGGTCAGGGCGCACCTCCTGCCTGCTGGCCCTGAGCCCTCGGCACACGGCCCGGCGGGTTCCCCGGGGTCAGGCGGGGGTAGAATCCCCAGCCAGGTGCAAAGACACTGCCAGGGCCCCAGGCGGGGGCGTACTCACATCTGCTCCCGCATCTTCTTAAAGTCATCGAAGAGCTGCAGGGCTGTGCTGAGGCCTTCGGCGATGAGGCTGCAGCTCTCGCCACCGCCGCCCATGAACCTGCAGGGCCCAGGTGGTCAGAGCCGGGGCCCCCAGGCACACGGGCCCGGGGGGGAGGGGGGGGGAGGTAGGGCGGCTGGCGAGCTCCCGCTCTATCCCCGGTTCCAGCCCAGCGCCATGGCCAGAGGATGAGGACATTAATCATCTCCGGTGAAGGTCCCTCTGGCAAGGGGCCCCGTCAGGGCGGGCCAGAGAACGGGCCCAGGACACACAGGCGGGCATCCCAGACTGTGTTCTGATCCCTGAGCACCTCCCCTCCCCGGGCATCTGTGCCATCTTTACAGCCAGCCCTGGCCTCTTTCCACCCTCCTGGACTGGCCCGAGGGCCGCCTCTGTCTTTCCACAGTTGTTAGGGTTGAACTATGTCCCCCAAAAAGATATGTTGAAGTCCTAACCCCCAGTATCTCAGAACATGATCTGATTTGTAAAGAGGGTCTTTACACAGGCAATCTGGCCACAGGGAGGTCACCAAGGTGGGCTCCCATGCAGTATGACCGGTGTCCTTATCAAAATGAGGCAATTGGGACACAGAGACATGTGCGAAGGTGATGCACACACAGGGAGAATGCCATGTGGAGACTGGAGTGGCGCTGCCACCAGCCAGGGGTCACCTGGGACGGCCAGAAGCTCGAAGAGGCATGGACGGGTCCTCCCTGCAGGCTCAGGCCCGGCCCCCGGACTGTGAGGCACTACATTTCTGTTGTTCTGGGCCACCAGTGTGGCTACTTTGTTACTGCAGCCCCTGGAAACTGATATACACAGAACCCTGACTTCCCTCCCTCCCATCTGATGTGTGATCTGCAGATGGGGTCCCCAGCGCCCGACCCGTGCGGGGTGTGGCCTCTATTTGAGCCCAACTGTTGCCACCACAGTTCTTCCTGGCCCTTGATGGTGAGGCTGACTCTGCCACAGAGGACATCTGGGCCCCTCTCTGGGGGCCCCGAGGGCCCAGTCCCCTCAAACCAGGGCCGCTGTGTCTGTCTGCGCCTGTCTCCCCAATAAGGCAGGGACGTCACCCCCCCAGTCTGGCACAAGGGAGGCCTTAGGAAACGTGTGTTCAATAAACGAATGGCTATAAGTCTGACCATAAGGCCAAAATAAAGCCAAGCTCTCAGCCAGGCATCTGGGGCCCTCCATAGCCAGGGCTCCATCCCTCTGGGTACAAGTCCTCCAGGGCATCTCCCCTGTGCCCAGTCTCCATGACCTGCCACATGACCTGCTCTCTGCCTGTGCCCACACACACCCCATTTTCTGATCCAGGGAGACCCTACTTATCGATCCTGTAACACCCAGCCCAGCATCTGTTCTTCCAGAAGCCTGCCTACCCGCCAGCGATTTGAGGACGCACCCTCAGTCACATCGCAAATCTATCACGTCACTGCATCCCTCCACACCACCGTGCGTCCCCGCCAGAGCCTGTACAGGCCTCAGTGAGGAAGAGCGAGCGGTCCGAGCCATCTCCAGGATGTGCCCGGGGTGCTGGGGGAGTGGGGGAGTCGCACTGGCAGCCTGGCCCCTCCGCTCCCACCCAAGCTCACTCGACTTCTTCCCAGGTGCAGGCTTCCGCCTTCTGCTCCCACGGGGCGTGTGCTCCCAGACCACGAGCCTTCCTGCCCTCAGGGCCCTCGGCCGGCGCACACCGCTCGCCGCTCCTCCCCACCGCCACCCGCTCCTCACCCCTCGTCCTCGCCATCAGAGACTGGTTCGCACAGGAATTTTAAGGCCACGGAGTCGGGGAAGACTCCATGAATGAACTGCCCGTGTGTCCCCCCTGCCGCTCGCTCGCTGGCTTCCTGCCCTGAAGAGCTCCAACCACGACTTCCAGGGGCCTTCCCGAGACTCCGCCCTGGCTGGGGGGGCTGCTTCCCGAGCGTGGGGGCTCTGCTCAGGGTGATGACCACAGTGCCGGGCAGCTGGACACAGGGGGTGGCTGCGCCCACTGGGCATGGACTACATGCCACTGAACTGTCCACTCTATTTTTATTTATTTATTTATTTATTTATTTAGGATACAAGGCCGAGGCTTTTATTTAGAGAGAAAACAAGAGGACAGAGCTCCTGGCTCACGCCAGGAGGAGACAAGAGCCCCTGAACAGTTCACTTTACATCACTACTTTTCTGTTGTGCGAATTTCACGTCAATGAAAAAAAGCAGTGTCTGAGGAAACACGTGATCAAGCAACTGCTGAGATCTTAAAACCTGCCTTTTCCTTATTGAAACACTGAGTGTGAGCCATCTTACCAGCTCTGACAGACCTTACAAATATTTGGTCCCAGCAGAGCGAAAAGCTTGGAAAATGGAGAGCAGAAATAAAATATGGCCAGGGGCAAAATGTGTTTTAACTGTCATTAAGTTTATGATTAAGCCCTAATTCCAAATAAATCTCGTAAACCTTTCACAAACATAAAGTAAAATAAAAATAAGTTGAAAGCGCCCTGAGTGACAAGCTGGCTCTCTTACAGCTGCCCGGTCCTCTTGCTCCCTGCATCCGTTCCACTCCGGGTCAGCCTCCTGCTCCTCATCTCCAACTGTCCCGGACTAATAGGGCCCTGGAGGCCCCAGGAGGTACTGAGCAAAATGCAAGACTGTGAAGGGCAGCCAGCTTTGACCCAGGGCTCCCAGTCTGTCACCCCACAAGAATACCAGCTCCAAGAGGGCCGGTACCTTGCCTGTCTCGTGTCCCGATGCCTTGATGCCTAGTTTGCTTCACAAACATTTGCTGAATGGATGAATGGACGCACTGTCACAATGCTATGGCTTCAGAAGACACGGGGGGCTACTTTCCTTCTACCTCCGTTCTGTCTGATTCTGCGTCACTAGCAGAGGAGAGGGGAAAAACCCTGCCCCTCTTGTTAAGAAAGGAAATGGGACATCAGAAATGAATCTTCTCACAGCAAGGGCGTTTCAAAGATCACACTGCATGCTTTGTTCCTTAGGTTACAGGCATTCCAGAAGACAAGATTTCCTGAAGTGTGAACAAAACTTGCTGACTTTTTCTGTCTCATCTGTTACAGACCCCGCTGGATGTCACAGAAATTGCATTTAGATGGTTACACAGGACTTGATCAAACAATGTCTACTGTGAAAGTTAAGGCTTGAAATATTTATCAGCTGGTTGGGAAGATTCGGCAATGAGCACACTGAATACAAAGCTTTTTTGTACTTAGTTAAAAGATACAGTGTATTCTAAGTTGACTGAGGGGGAAGGGAGGACATGGTCAAGATGTTCAGAAACCTTTACCTCCCTGGTACCATCAAAATTCTTTAATAGAAGGGGGTTTGACTGATTTTCCTAACACTTAAACACCCACCAGGTTTGGTTTCTTGGTGATTTATCTTCCCTACAGCTTTCACTTGTTCATTTACTCAGCCAAGGTCTCCTGAGACCTCTTGGGTGCCAGGTCCTAGCTGGAAGCAAACAGCAGGAGAAAACCCAGACACCTGGACATTCACAGTCCAGAGGTGTAGGGCTGTGACAGGGGAACACCTGGGAGTAATGAAGACAGAGGAGGAATCAACTAGCTGCTTACCAGCATGGAGGGAAGGGATATTAGAGTTGGGTCTTGAAGTTTATATAGGAGTTCACCAGGGCTGGGGGTGGGAAGATGGCACAGAATCAGAGTATGAAGTGCCACCTGGGCATTCATTCACTCACTCATTCAACAAAGTTTTCCTCAGGCCTTCTTTCTGCTAGGCCCCCTGCTGGATGCTACGGACTTCAGGGACAGCAGACCTGGACTCAGGCCTCAAGAAGCCCCCACTTAATACTGTTCAAGAACAACCACAATCTACCCCGGTGGTTCTCAGCTGGGGTGGACTGCCCCCAACCCCACCCTGAGGCATCTGACGATGTCGGGAGACATCTTTGTTTGTCACAGCTTGGGAAGTGGCTACTGGCATCTGGTACCTAGAGGCCAAGGATGCTCCTGAACAATCCCGCTGCACAGGACAGTCTCCCCCAGCAAAGAATTATTTGACCCCAAGTGTCAGCAGTACTGAGGTTGAGAAATCCTACTCTGTCCCGACTGCCAAATGTAATGTCTGATGGGGAAACTGAAATGTCAACTTCCCAGTGAATGTGCAGCACCCAGCCCAACACACAAAGCCTGGAACAAGGTGGGCGCTCAACAAATATTCGCTACATAACAGCAGCCACAAACCAGGGCCACTGAATGAACTCTGATCACAGACCAGACCCTGAGCTAAGCACAATATGATTAGTTCCTGTTATTCTCCTAACAGCACTAACTACAGTTATCCCTTTGCAAACCGAGACCAAGACCCCAAAAATTAGCAAACACACAGCTCTTAATACACACCGGATACTTTCCTTCTACCTCCGTTCTGTCTGATGCTGCATCACTAGCTTAGTCATCAACTCATTTAATTCCCCAAGTACGCCTATGAAGTCATGGTAGCCAGGCCCCCAAGGAACCCCACCTGGTATTCATGTCCCTCCAGCACTGAACTGAGCCGACTTGTCTACCAAACAGAATGTGGCAGAAGTGACAGCATGTGGCTTCCAAGACTTGGTCATAGAAAGCCTGTGGCTTCCTCTTTGTCCATTCTGTTGCACTGCTGAGTCTGGGGAAAGCCGGCGGCCACGCCGAGAGGATACTCTGCCGTCCCACAGGGAGGCCCTGTGGGTGGCAGCCACAGGTGAGCCACCCTGGAAACGGATGCCCCAGTCCCGGTGAAACCTCTGGATAACTGGAGCCCTGGCTGCAATTTCATGAGAGGCCCTGCGCTAGAACCGGGCAGCAAGGCCACTCCTATAGTCCTTATGTACAAAAACGGCACGAGATAGTAAATGTTTGTTGTTTCAAGCCGCTCAGTTTTGGGGTATTCTGTTATGCAAACGTGGATAAGCAGTACAATAAAAACCTAAGGCGAGTACTGTTACCATCCCCCCTTTCAGAGATAAGTTATATTAAGAGGGGGCAGGGACTCCTCGGTCTGGGGGCTCTGTGGTGGGTCAGCTATGATTAGACCCCGGCCTGACTGTCCGTACGAGAGCCTGCCGTGTGAACATTCAAAATTCGATTCAAAGCACAGAGGGATCTTTCTTGGGCTAGCTCCATCTCCCTCGCACTCAGGCTTCAGGCTTCTGAAAAAGGACGGCTGGCGTAGAGATGGGAAACAGAGGACGGAAAAGAGAGAATCACACGTGGGGTACCGGGTGGGTGCTGGAGCTCAGCTGTCTCCCTGACTGGGAAGCTTTTTCTCCTCCCAAACCGGATGGCAAAATGACTGCGCAAACAGAAGCCACCAAAGCACGGACTTAGGAGCACAAACACAATCCCCTTCAGTCTTTTCGGTCACCCGTCTGAGGGAATGGTTCTTGTAGTTCAAACAATGTCACCATCCGTTCACGGTCCCCCAACTCCCGCTCCCCCAAGCCCAGGAAAAAGCTCACTTAATGCCATCGAGCCAGGTGACAAACTCATAGGCGCTGCTGGTGGGAGCGTGACATTGTACGTAGGACTCAGGAGCGCAGTCCACCGTGTTGAACACCACGAGGCTGTACTGGGTCCCCCCATACTGGGAGAGAAAAACAGAGGAACTTTTCATCTGAGATCCCAGCGCCTCCTCCCGGAGACCCAAGGACTCCAGACCGCCAGCCCCTGCTCCGTCAGACCCAGGAGTCCGGGCCCCAGGCCCTCTCCTCCCTCAAGACTCCCAAGACTCACATCTCCCCCGAAGTCTGTCTCGGCAGGAGGACCACCATTAAAATACCTGTGAGGGTCGGAAGTGAAAGGTTGGGGTCAGACAAGAGGAAGTGGAAACCTAGCGTCGGAGGGCGGGGTTGGAGTCGGGGAAACGGCACTCACTCGATGGCCGGGAGCAGGTAGTGCTTGCGGAGCCCCTCGAAGTAGGGCCCCAGGTTGGCCGTGCCCTCGATCACAAACACCACGTCAGCCACGAGACCCCCGGCGCGGGCCGGGCCCTCCGACCCGGGGACCATGCCCCGCGTAGCAGCCGCCACCGCCGCGCGAGCCACGGCGGGAGGAGCGGAAGGGCGCCTGCGCTGCGCGCGCACCCGCGCCAGACGACTACGCGCCGCCGCAGCCGCGCCTGCGGCCATGTTTGTGCGGGGCATCCGAGGGCCGGCTGGTTCTCTCCGTGCTCGGTTCCCTGTACCGCCTGCAACACAGAGGGACATAGCGAACCCCTTCCGGGGGCCTGATGCGGAGGCCTGAATTATTGGCAGGACTGGCGATAACTAAATATATTGAAAGCGGTAGGGTCAGTCGCCATCTTTGAGCGGGGCGCTGCTTCCGACTCTTGTCCCAATGAGAGGGTCGGGAGATCTGGTTGCTATGCAACGCATACGCTGCCCTACTTCTCTAACAGAAAGGTTGCGTTTCTACTTAAGTTCTTTCTGGCTCTGGGGGAGGGTGGTGTGAAGGGCCAATCACATCTTCCGAAGCGGGGTTGCTAGGCAACGCTTTAAGGTTGCCGTCAACTCGGAAAGGAGTGTAGCTATTTTTTTCCCGAAAAGACGCCAAACTCCAACCCTTAGTGGCGGCTGCTAGGCAACACCTGATAGTTGTTTTCTGGGAAAAGGGCCAGAAACTGGCCTAGAACATAAATACATTCCAGGTGGATTAAAAATGTAAATGCAACAAATGAAACCATAAAAATATCCGAAGGAACAAAGAAACACTGCATAATCTTGAAGACTGGGAGTTTGTTGTCATTACAGCAAAGCCAGAAAACGTGCAACAATTGGTTAATTTGTCCGCAAGTTGAAAAAAAGATGATAAACTGGGAGTTATTGTAACATACGTGTTGACAGAAATTTACTGCACAAATTCGTCTTACTAATTAATAACGACTTAGGAAAACAAATACTTTCTTATTTTTTTGATGGGAAAGAATCTATAAACAGGCTTTTCCCACACACAGAAAGAACCTAAAATGGGAATTAAACATCTTAAAACTGTTCATCTTCACCAATTAAAAAGTATTAACAGAAAGTCCAATAAAGCATTTTACCGTTAATACTGGAAAGAATAATGTCCACGAGGGCAGGTGGGGTTCAGTGAAGTGGGCAGGCTCACATGCAGCCAGGCGGGACGGGGGGGGGGGCTGGACAACTTGCTTCAATGCAACTTGGCAATGTATATCCCCGTAAAGGGTGCATGCCCTTTGCACACAGCAGTATCACAGTTTTGCCCCGTTTAACTGAGGCTTTCCTTTTTTAAGTTTTTTTTGAAACCTCTTTAAGCAAATCCTCATCATCTTACCTCTACCTGTTTGACAGGCCACTTCTAAAAATTTTGGACATTTTCTTTCAAAACTGCTGCACCGTTATCCCCCCACCGGAATTTATTTCTTAGCATCACCTAACACTCTAAGTGTGGATAAAATGAGAGTTCCTGTGGCCAGGATTCTCACCTGGCCCTGATTGATTAGCTCACTGCACACCTGTGGGCAATACATGGCGCTTGATTCTATATAAAGAGCTCCGCCCAGTGCTCTGGACGTGACACGGTGGCACGGCCGCAGGAGAACAGAGGCTGGAGTGGTGGCAGCGCCGAGGACTGAGGCCCAGAAGATGGCTGTGCAGGATGGCTGTGCAGAGGGGCCCAGAGGGAGAGACCGGCTTGCTTCATACAGACTCGCTCTGAGTGAACGGGATTTTAGTGACTGACCTGCCACCTGGAATTAAGTTGGGCATAACCCTTTCACCCCAAGAACGTTTTGCTGTCAATTTCCTTGGTCACCTTGAATCCATAGCAAACTTGCCCGGGGCTGAAACCCATTGGCAAGACAAAATCTATAACCGCATTTCCCCAATTCCCTCAAAGCGTTTTTTTTTTTAAAACAATTGCTCTATTTGCATCAGGATCCAAAGACTAAAAGCATATTTAGACATGGTATCTCTTAAATTTCCTTTAATCTAAAGCAGCTCCCTCTTTTTATGCTAATGTCAGTAAATTTTTAATAAAATTATAAGGAAGATACAAGTAAACTGGAGAAAGAAAGTTGCCTATAAGGAAACTTTTCTTTAGATAAACTGAGTATGTGAGTGGGTGTATTGACTGATGTTTAACCATTTCCATTAATGTATTACAAATGACAAAATAAATAATCAGATATTTAACCCTGGGCTTTAGCATCTGGCATTGTGATGGATGGGGTGTTATGACACTGTGTGGCACTGGTGACTTCATAAGAGGTAGGGGCAATCTTCAAGAAGTCTCTCTTCCCCCCAAAAAGACAGAGAACCAGAAATTAACATAAAGAGGGATGTGGGAGTTGAACTGCCTGCACCAGGAAGGGGCTGGGTTGTGATTACCAAGAATCTGAAGGCAGCTGTGAATTGGAAAACTGAGTCTGATTCTCTCACTAAGCAAGGGCCCTTCCAGGGCAGCTGAGCTAGTTCCAGGTTCGAAACATTCCCAGCAATCTGCAAGAAGTAGAAGTAAATCCCACAGGACTCAGGTCAATATGAAGTAATGAGTTCACAGTCAAGGACCACCAACATTGAGACAAGGACTGTGAGAGTCCCCAGAAACAGTTAACAGATGTAGATCCCCACCCCCAGGACTCCAAGGACTGGAATTTTCAGGTTCGTTACATACCACAATGGTGCAAAATGGTGGGAGAAATAGAGAATACTATCTAGGTTATCTTGTGCCGCATAACAAATTATCCCAAAACTTGGTGCCTTAAAACAACAATTGATTATTTAACAGTTTCTGTAGATCAGGAACCCAGGCATGGCTTAGCTGAGTCCTGTACTTCAGAATGTCTCACAGGCTGTAATGAAAGTGTCAGCTAGGGCTGTAATCATCTCAAGACACACAAGAGAAAGATTTGATTCCACACTTGCTCATATAAGTGTTGGCGGGATTCAGTTCTTCACAGGTGGTTGGCCAGGGGTCGCCGTCAGTTCCACAGACCTCTCCTTTGGTCATAATATGGCGCTGGCTGCATCACAGCAAGCAAGAGAGAGGGCAAGAGAGAGACTACAGAAAGATGGAAGTCACAGCCTTTATACCCTAATGTCAAAAGTGATATCCCATTACTTTTGTCAAATTCCGTTGTTATAGGCAAGCCACAGGTTCTGTGAAGAAGAAAGGTAATGAATACCAGACGATGGAGCTCACTGGGAACCGTCTCAGAAGCAGCCTACCACAGACTCAAAGGTCAGCCAACAGCAAGAAAACATGGAGAAAGAATAGGTGGATTGAGGGGTGGGGGAAGCAACGTAATTTATATAATTGTTGAGAAAAAAAAACACAAGGGGGAAATTTAAACAGAAGATTAAGAAGAAAAAGGTTTTTTTGGTATACTAATAAAATAACTAGGTGGCTGGAGGCCCGTAGAGAGCTTCGGAATGGGGGCTGGTCCCCAGAAGGACCAAGGCATGATTGGAGGGTTAGAACTTTCAGCTACACCCCCTGACTCTGGAAAGGGAGAGGGGCAAGAGATTGGATTAATCCCAATGACAAATGATGCGGTCAATCATGCCTACTTAATGAAATGTGCATAAAAATTCTTAAAAGACCTGGGTTCCAAGGGCTTCTCCAGACGCATCCACCTGCTGGGGGGAACAGCACACCCTAAACTTCATAGGGACAGAAATTTCTACACTCAGGACCCTTCAGGACCTTACTCTAGGTAATTTCACCTGACTGTTCATTTTTATCCTTTCTAATATCCTTTTATTCTTTTATTGAAGTATAGCTGATATATAGTATTACATTTGTTTCAAGTATATTAAAAGAAACATAGTGATTTGACAGTTATCTACATTGTTACATGCTAACCCCAACTCGTGTAGTTACTGTCAACATAGAAAGATATAACAAAATTATTGACTATAGTCTCTGTGCTCTACTTTCATCCCTGTGACTGATCTATATTATGAATGAGATTTTGTGCCTCTTTATCCCCTTTACCTCTTCCACCCACCCACCCCAAGCCCTCTACCATGGCAACCACCAGTCACTTCTCAGTGTCTACTGTCCACTGCTGTTTTGTTTTGGTTTTAGATTCCAATATAAGTGAAATCATATGGTATTCATCTACACCTGTATAACACATAAGTAATAAAGTGTTCTCTGCATTGTGTGAACAATACAACAAATTATCAAACCTGAGAAGGGGTCATGGGAACCCAGGATTTGTAGCCAACTCAGACAGAAGTAACCTGGGAACCACATTACTTGCCACTGCTGTCTGAGGTGGGGCAGTCTTCTGGGACTGAGCCCTTAAACGGTGGGGCCTGCACTAATTCCAGGTGGTTAGTGTCAGAACTGAATTGACTTATTAGACACCCAGCCACTGTCCACAGAGCTGGAGAATTGCTTGGTTTGGGAAAACCACACATTCGGTGTCAGAAGTGTGAGCAGAAAAACAGTTTTCCAGTTGGATGCACTTTAGGAAATAGGAAAATTATGCTGGAGGGGTGGTCTGAGATGCAAGAAGGAAGAGGGGGGGCAAAATGAATCATAAACACTTACACAACTACAATAAACATTGCCTGCATAAAATAAGAAATATATTCAATGAGAGCATAAAATAGAACTAAAATGCTGACCACACTAGTTGGTTAATCTGGAGGGATTCTAACAGTTGAACATGCTTTTTGTATTACTTGAAAGAGGATGAAGATATTGTTTCACTTTTTGCTAAGTTAAATGTGTATGGTAAAATGTCAAGGATAACCAATAAAAATATAAAAGAATTAGAGTGTATACATCTGAAACGACAAGAAAAAAATTCTGAAAAGAGAAAAAAAAGAGAAAAAAATCGATTAAGGAAACAAAAAATAACCCAGAAAAAGATGAGGAGGAAAAAAGCATTAAAAAGGTAGAACAAAAAGAAATATAAAAACAAGATGGTAGAAATAATCCAAGAACATCAGTAGTCATAGTAAATACAAATGAACCAAAGTAAAAAAAATCATAGAACTACATGGAGGAACTGATATTTTATTTCTTTTGTTATTTTATGCATCAGTTTACTCCCTTAGAAGTTTGATGTAACTCTGTGTGCAGCTATTAGAAATCAAGTCCAGAATGCAAGTAAAATATGTTTTAAAAGAAACAAATAATTCTTACTATAAATTTTGTAAATATGTTTGGTTAAGTCAAGGCAACGCTTAACACAAAAGAGGAAAGATCTAACTGGTTCAATTGATAAATCAATGGAAATGTACTTAATCGCTTTAAACACACAGAGGAAATACCCTATTGTATGTCAATACAGGATTGGCTAAATCGATTTTATTACAACCATAACATAGATTATAAAAAGACTCTTTGTCTTTCATACGGTTTGATGAGAAAAAGTTTGAAAACAACATTAGCACGGTGATCGTATTTGTGAAAATGTGAATATTCTGCGTTAAGCTGGCCACTTTTTATTTTAGGGAAAAGATCTTAACATTCTGCATGGATACACTACCGTGTACAAATTCATTACAAAAATAACATTTTTACGATTCTGGAAAATAAACGATTTCATCTTTCTTTTTGTAGGTAACAAAACAACCACCTCATTTGGTGGTTACTAGGCAACGCTCGCAGGACGAAACCATCCTCAAGGGTGAGGGGGGAGCTAGAGTTTTTCCCGATTTTGCTCGGGGATCATCCCGCGGCCATCTTTGGGGGGAGCACAGCTGTTTACAGCCTTAGAACGGAAAGCAGATTGGATGTGGTTGCTAGGCAACGCCTTCGCACCGTCGCCATCTTTAAGTGGGCAATTTAGAATGTAAAAACCCTGGCTTATGTGGTTGCTAGGCAACACCTGGGCGCTGTCACTACCTTCCAGCCGGGCTCTTCATTCTTTTCGTTAAATAAATGCAGTCAAACCACTTCAGGGAGATACTATGAACCTTTGAAATTAAAACTTGCCGCCATCTTTGTTAGGGGTATTGTGACTTCCGGCTACGGCGGAAGAACATTGGGGTTATGGGGTCGTGCTGGAGTAGGAATTGAGTGTGCGTTTGAGTTGCATGAGGACGGCGGGAATCTCGTCCCCCTCCAATCAGCTCCACATCTCGCCCTCTGGCGGCCCCGGGCGGCAGCCCGGCGTGGTGTAACTAGGGGCACGCTCCAAGGCGGGCACTGACCGTCCCTCACGAGGGGACGGGGCAGGGGTTCCAGATGGGGGAGGAGGGGACAGAGGGCACCGTACATCTGCTGTGCCTCGCAGCCTCCAGCGGGGTCCCCTTGTTCTGCAGAAGCAACCGCGGGGGCGCTCCCGCCCGCCAGCAGGTGGGGCCCTGGATGACTGGATATCCGAAATAGAAGGGGGTTAGGTGCTTGGATTCTGGGTCTTCAAGGGAATCGGGGCTGGGGAAGTTTCAGAGTTGAGTTTAGAAGGCCGAGGGTGCAGTGGACCAATAATCCTGGTTTCCCGAAGAGGAGTCAGGGGATCTAGAAAGAGGAGAGGGCTGGGGACCCACCCAGACACTTGGGTGTCCAGGAGGAGAGGACTGGGGGTTCTTGCCTAATGTCACCAACCTTTCTCCAGCTCCCGTTCTCTGTCATCGGCTCCCTCAATGGAGTCCATATGTTTGGGCAGAATCTGGAGGTGCAGCTGAACTCTGCGAGGACCCAGGACACAACCGTGGTGTGGAGGAGCTTCCATGACAGGTCTCCAAGTGGTAGACTGGGGAAGGGCTGGGCCCGGGTGATAGGGCCTGTTGGAGATGGACCTGAGCCCTTCCAGCTATCCAAGGCCAACTGTTTACATGGCTGTGGGATCTTTGACGAGCCAGCTACCCTCTCTGATCCCTGAGTTTCTCGGTATGAGAAGCTGGTGGTGCTGGGGAAGGTGTAGCTGGTATCCGGGCTCAAGGGCAGACCTTCTTTCCTCACTTCCCGGTTTCCCTGGCCTGGACTTATTCTTCCTTCTCACCTTCCTTTCCACAGCATCACCCTCATTGTCCTGTCATCCGCGGAGGGCACCTCGGAGCTGAGGCTGGAGAGACTGCTCCAGATGGTGTTTGGGGCCATGGTGAGCCTTCCTAGCCCTCTTTCCCAAACCTAGGAATCTGAGCTCATGGCATCCTTCTTCTTCAGATCCAGGAGTCCAGGCCCCCAACACCCTCCTCCTCAAAAACCCGGGAGTCCTGGCCATTCTCAGTTGCTCCTGCCTCAGATTCAGGAGTCCACATTCCCAGCCTCTTCCCCTCCAGTCCGAGCCCCAGCCCCTCCTCTGTTAGAAACAGCTGCCCAGGGGCCCTACTCTGTTATATGGTTCTTCTAGGTTCTCCTCGTGGGGCTTGAAGAACTGACCAACATCCGTAATGTGGAGAGACTGAAGAAGGAGTTGAGGGTGAGGCTGTAGTATGTGACGTTGGGAAATTAGGATACTTGGTCACGGATAGCTGGACACGGTGCCCAGCAGCCCCTGGGGGTAGCATGGTTGTCTGACTCTTGAGCTAGACCCTGAAGGGCCAGTTTTCTGAGGGGGAAGCTGCAGATCTGGGGCCCACCTGGGTCTTAGGCTCCTCTCTTCTCCCTCTGCTAGGCCAGTTACCACCTCATCGACAGTTTCCTGGGGGACTCTGAGCTCATCGGGGACCTGACCCAGTGCGTAGACTGTGTGGTTCCTCCAGAGGGGTCCCTCTTGCAGGTACTGGGGATGAGTTGGGAACTCTTAAGCCTGTCCCTGTGGGGCCCGGCTCAGTCCTCATCCCCTTAACTCTGTACCATTGCCTCTACCTCTTCCCATCTTGGCCTCCAGCCAGACCCTACTTGGCCCCAAAAGGATCATTTTATGCCCAGAGCTAACCCTGCCCTTCCCCTGGTCACAGCCCCGCCCCCCCCAAGGCTCGCAGTGCCCCGAGGACAAGGATGTAGCCCCTCAGCCTGCTGTTTGAGGACCTGTGGCATCTGATGCCTGCCAACCTCCTCACCCTAACCTCTGCTAACTTCCACAGTCCACCTTTGTCCAGCTACCTCATGGGTCCCACAAATCCCCACAACTTCCCAGCTTTCCTTCCTGGGCACATGTCGATCCTCTGCCCGATGAATCTCTAGCTACCCTTGCTTAAATACTGCTCTTGTTGACTCATCGGGCATGGCTTCCTCCCAGCAGTGTGCCTCTCAGCAGGTGACTTGATCTCTCTGTGCTTCCCTATGTGGCCGGTGGCACTTACCTGCTGCAGCTATAATTATTTTCAGCGGCATGTGTCAGGCCGGGTAGCAAGCACTTACCTGTTTAAATCTCACTTGACAATGTGACTTGAGGATTGCACCTGCATGTGAAGGTGAAGGAGCCCGAGCCCAGGGAGGGTGGGGCTCCGGAGCATGACCACTAGGCAAGCTGTGAACCGTCCTCTTGGGAAGTTACTACCGCCCCGCTCCTGTCTCCTGACTCGCAGTCACCTGCCTCCCTCACCCAGGAAGCCCTCTCTGGATTCGCCGAGGCGGTAGGCACGGCCTTCGTCAGCCTGACCGTGTCGGGCCGCGTAGTGGCAGCCACAGAAAGCTGGTGGCGGCTGGGGATGCCGGAGGCCGTGCTAGTCCCTTGGCTGGCGGGGTCCCTGCCGCCGCAGGCTGCTCGCGACTACCCGGTGTACCTGCCGCACGGGAGCCCCACGGTGAGCGGGTGGGGCCGATGGGGGTAAAGTGCGGCCGGGGGAAGCGCGGGAGAAGGGATGAGACCCGAGGCCGCGTCGTGAGGAGGCGGGGCCCCGGCCAACCCACCTGTGTCCTGCTTCAGGTGCCGCACCGGCTCCTGACCCTGACGCTGCTGCCGGGCTTGGAGCTGTGTCTGCTCTGCGGACCGCGCCCTCCCCTCAGCCAGCTGGATCCACAGGTGAATGCGGGCCGTATCCCCCTTTCCCCCTCTTACATCCTCTACCGCCGGTCTGGCCCGACTCACCGCCTTACCCCTCCAGCGCTCTACTCTAGACCCTCTGCGGCCAGCCCCGCCCCTCCTAGGCCCCGCCCTTCTCACGTCCCGCCCCCTTTGGACTGCCTTCAACCTCCTTCACCTCAACCCGGCCGCTCTTTCGCTCTTACCCCATCCTTTCCGGCCTCCCCCTTCCAGTTTCCTCTGCCCTCCGCGAGGGGGCCCCGTCCCTCCTCCCTGGCCACGCCTCCTTGCCTTGGGACCTCCGACCTCACCCACCCGCTCCGCCTCTCGATGGCCACGCCCCTTGCAGCTTCTGGAGCGCTGGTGGCAGCCACTGCTGGATCCCCTGCGGGCCTGCCTGCCTCTGGGACCCCGAGGACTGCCCGCTGGCTTCCCCCTGCACATCGACATCCTTGGGTAGGGGTCGGATGGAGGACTGGGTTGGGGGTCCTCCTCCCCTCTTCACTGGCCATGACACCCCTTTCCCACAGACTGCTGCTCCTCCACCTGGAGCTGAAACGTTGCCTCTTCACTGTGCAGCCCTCGGGGGATAAAGGTGACTGAGGAGGAGGACAGGGCTGGAAGGGGAATGGACCTGGGAGGGCTCTGTCACCCTGCCTCTCTTCCCTTCCAGAGCCTTCCCCTGAGCAGCGTCGGCGCCTCCTCCGCTCCTTCTACACCCTGGTCACTGCCACCCACTTCCCACCAGGTCAGTGACGGGCACAGTGCCCCCTTGCACAGTCTGGGACACTGAGTCCCAGGTCACACAGGTGGGAATGAGAAGTGGGAGCGCAGACAGCTGTCCCTTCCTAACTGTAAGACTCCACCCCCCACCCCACTTCCCATATTAAAGTAGGACGAGTGGGCGGGGTTACAGGAGCCCAGTGCCTGACACCTGGAAGGTGGTGTCACCCGCACATTTGTGATCTGTATTGCTAAGCAGATGGCCTGGGGCTGCACACAGTATCCCTAGGAAAGGGGTTCAGAGGCTGGGTGGGAAGAGGGGCCACAGTCCTGCCTCAGGTCACCGAGAGCTGGCTGGAGTGGTAAGGCTCTTTCCAGGAGTCAGGAACTGAAGCCCAGGATGGGGTGTGGCTTCTGCAGGTTGGCATCCTAGTTGTCCCAGCCCCGTTCGTCACACGGCCCTCCCTGTCCTTCCTCCAGAGCAAGGGCCATCAGAGAAGGTGCAGGATGCCGCCTACCGGGTCCAGGCACCACGAGCCTGCTACCTGGTGTCAGGAACCGAGAAGCCGGGCACAGGATGGCGGCTGGTAGCCCTGCAGTTAGGACCACGGCGACTGCTACTGCTGCTCTCTGCTCAGAGTCCCACCCATGGGCTTCGGGGCCTGGCCACTCACACTCTGCATGCCCTCACCCCTCTCCTTTGACCACTACGCAGGATCCATGGCTACAGACACGCAGCTATTAGCGTCTCTCTGTTTATTCGCTCACAATAATACACGGCCCCTGGACGGGGAGGGGGCAGGAGGGCGACGACAGGGTGGGGTGGGAGGGGAGGAGGCGTCCGCTTCCCTGGCTTCTCCCCTCTGTGCTTGGGGGGGGAAGGGAGGGAGGGGCTCCCCCTTACCCCCAGAATGTAAACAGCAGCAGATGAACAAAAATAAAAATACAAAAGGCCGGAGGAAGGTCCCAGGCACCCCCCCACCCCTGGGGTCTTCCCTGTCACCAGTGGAGGTCCCCACGCTGCCCCATCCACCAAAGCTGCCTCAGTCCTAGGGGCTGCCCAGTGCCAGCCACCTCCCCAGCGGCAGAGTCCGGGGCTCAGAACTGCTGGGCCAGCAGCTCACACAGGTGACGGGAGACAGGCTCCTTGCTGGTGCGCAGGGTCAGCCGGTACATCTGGGTGAGGGACATGGGGTGCGCAGCTCAGGGAGGAGGCAGGGGATGGAGAGGCCAGGGGCGGGGTGCAGGGGAGATAGAAGAGAAGAAAAGGATAAAAGAACCAGTAAGTTGACAGAAGGAACAGAAGGCAGGAATAAGAGCAGCAGCAGAGGAGACCAAGGAGGTAAAGGATGGAAGATAGAAGACCAAGAACGGTGGAAAAGACATGTAGGAAGGAAGGGGGCAGAAAGGCCAGAGGATGGTGAGCCCGGAGGGAAAGGGACTTGGGGCAGCGGGCCAGGGGTGTGGGGTGCAGAGAGCACACCAGGCAGGGGGTGACTCAACAGTCTAAGGAAGGCCTCCGGGACCACCACTCACCTGAGCCTGGGCGTTGGGCTCCAGCCGGAGCAGACAGCCCACCTGCAGGGCTTTAGTCTGGATGATTCCAGCCCCCACGAAGTTCTCAGGGTTGGGGTCCACGTTGTCCAGGAGAGCAGAGCCAAACCCCAGTAGCTGGCGAGGAAGAGGGGAAGCAGTCAGAGGGGGTCAGATCTGTGAGCTCCTAGACAGTGGCAAACCAATTCCCCAAAACCCTTGGAAGTGGCAAGTGGCCCCACTCCACAGGTCGGAAACGAGGTTCCCGTTAGGCAGAGGCAGGCCTGGGATGTTAGTCGCGGGACGCCTCTCCTGGTCCTCACCTTTGCCTTGGTGACTTCCGAATCCATGGGATGGTTGGCTTTGAAGATTTTCTGCGCCTCCTGTTGAGGGCTGGGGGCGGGGAAAGGTTCAAGTCAGGGACTTGGACGCTCCAGCCCCGCCCACCCCGAAATGGGGCTGTGGCTCTGCCCCCCAGTCCTCACAGGCTCAGCTGCTTCCAACGCTGGAAGAAGTCCTGGGCCGCCATCTCTGTTGGCTGGAAGAACTTGTTGATGGTCACCGGGAGCTTCAGGGTGAGGGACTGGGGGGTGCCCCCGTATCTGGCGGGAGAGCAGGGAGGGTTCCCTCACGCCCCGCCCCTCGTCCGAGGCCCCGCCCCCGGCAGCGCCTCACCCGCTCACCGGAAGCGCACGGACAGGAGCGGGGGCGTCAGAAAGTCCCGGAGACACTCGATGTTGAGCACTTGTTGCACCTGCGCCCCGCCGTCCACCTGCGCGGCCACGCGCTTGGTCTGTACAGCCAGCTGTGCACATCCATAGTCAAGGAAGCCAGGGACAGGGGATGGCCTGGGCAGTCCTGGCATGAATCCCTGGTGCTTCCGCACTTTGTCTGCAGGCAACCCCAGCCTTCAGGCAGGCCTCTGCGGGGGCAGCCCTGCCATCCCAGACTCATCCTACAAAGCCCAGCTCCAAAGTCCTTCCTAGGTGAAGCCTCTCCATTGTGTCCCGTCTGGCCTTCTGCAAAGGACTCAGCAGCCTCTATTATGGCACATGTCACACCATACTGGGGCAAGGGCCCTTCTGTGGCTCTGAAGCTGCCCTGAGTTTGAATTCCAACTCTTAACCGCCTCCGTGACTGTGGCCAGGCTACTTAGCCTCATCTGCAAAATGGACATAGTGTCCTTAGCGGTCAATGAAATAACTTTGTACAAGTACTTATTAAAGTGTTTGGCTCATGGTAAGTGCACAAAGATGGTGGCAGCACTATTCTCACCATCATTCATGTCCACAGCCCATCTTATGCATCTCTCACCTCAGCCCCTGCCCCCCCCCACAGCAGAGCTGAGCCTACAGGCCTCTGGAAATGCTGATGATGAATGAAGCAAAGAATGGAAAAGTTCCTCAATGTTTGGGGTCTGACCCTAGTAACTTCACAGGCGTGGAAACCAAGGTCAGTGAAGGGACTTCCTTTATGCCAGCTGCCCTTCCAGGGCTTTCCAACAGCACTGAACTTCAAAACGACCCTATGAAAAGGAAGAGGAGGCCCTACACTTCCGAGACAGGACAAGAAGGCTCAGAGAGGCAAAGTGACTGGCCTGGGTTACACAGAGAAGTCCCTGTCAGCATCAAGACCTCAGGGAGGCACAGAAATGATGAGTGTGGAGCCTGGTGGAGAAGGAGGTCAGGGCGTGGAAGGGGGGCTGAAAGGGACACACAGGCACACACATCGCATCACTTCACTGCCAGCACCTGTCCTGGGGGAAAGAGGCCCTCCCCCGTCTTACAGACGACACTGAACCTCAGAGGAGTAACCATGTGCTCAGGCTCTCAAGTAAGAGGGCCAAACAGGGGTCTGGACCTGGGTCCACCTGGGTCCCAGTGGCCAGAAAGGCAGACCTGGAATGGCAGGGCTGGACCAGGCCAAGAGGATATGAGTCTGGAGGTCTCCTGGGTGGACCACAGTGGGTAAGAAGTTCTGGAACTGCACGGAGGTCTTGTTGCCATAGAAGAGATACATGCGGCCTGCAGTAGGTGGGGAGAGGCGGAGCGCCATCCAAGTTCCTTCAACGCCCCCCCCCAGCTGCTACCCAAGCCAAGGTCTTCCCAACATCCCAGCCCCACAATCTTGCCCTCGCACACACCCAAGTTCTGCCGGAACTCTGACTTGACTCCAATCTGCAACAGCTGGTTCTCGAACAGGACTCCGTTATTCTTGCACACAAACCTGGGCAGGCGCAGCAGGGAGCTCAGGATCATAAGGGCCTGGGCCCTGGCCTGTGCTCCCCACCTGTCCCCATTCCGCTTCCTGATCCTTCCTGAGACTCACTTATTCAGCAGTTCATCAGCTTCTGGGATGGGTGGACCGATGTCCTCAGGACCTGAGCTGTAGGTGGAGAAAGAAGTGAGATTGGGAGGGGGCTTGGAAGGCTAGACGTAAAGGCCCAGAGCTAATGGAAGGAGATAGCAAGCCCTGAAAGGACAGAACCCCAGAATCCATATGCCCAGATTCCCCAAAGAACCCCAATTGCCTCTAATGGGAAGAGGTTCCTGGCATGGGCCGTTCTCACCCCCCACCCCCAGTCAGAGGACCCTGACTTTCACTCCCCCATTGTCTCTGCAGCTCATCAGCAGCCCCTCGATAAGAGCTCCCCAGTCCCCTAACCCTGTCTTGGGACACAAGTCTGCCCCCCGCAACCCCCTGAGGCCACCCCTTACTCAGCAGCTGGAGCTGGGTCAGCCAGCAAAGCCATGGGGCTCTCAGGGGCAGGCGGCTCCAGCTCGCTGGGCCATCCAATCCCAGAGCAGACAAGAGAAGACAGGCGTGGCAGGCAGCCAATCCCACAGAGGCAGCAAGAGGGCCGAAGAGAGAAATAGGGAGGGGGGGAGGGAGAGAGGAAGAGCAGGCTGAGACACAGTGATGGGAATGGAAGAGGGGTGGCCAGGGTCAGCCAAGAGTCCAGAGTGGCCAGAGGGAGGGAGGTGGCAGCCAGGATGACAGAGGCACAGGGACAGGGAGGGAGGAGGAGTTGGGAGGGGGCAGGTGGAAGAGGGGCGGCCCAGGCCCAAGGTGGCAGTACCTGAGGAAGGCCTCCTCAGGGGTGGGTCCCAGGCTGGGCTGGGCAGCTGGGCCATCAGAGAAGACGTCCACCAGGAGGTTCCCTGCACCCGAGGGAGCCGGAGGTGCCGCTGGGGGAGGGGCTGCCCGCAGCCCCAGGAGGTCGGCAGAAGGTGAGGGCGTCGACTGCAGGGAACCCAGGCAGAGGTAAGAGGAGGCGACAGCCAGACCCACCCCGGTGGCCCAGGCCCTGGGACTCACCACAGTGCTGGGGGTGGCCTCCACACCCCCATTGATATCGTTGCTGCTGGGGTCCCTCCGGCCGTCGTCCAGGGCGCTGCCGGCCCCTGGCCCCTTCTTGCGCTTCAGCTTGGCCAGGATGGACGACTCGCGCTCGGGGAAGGGCGGCATCTCCTCCAGCACTGTGGCCTGTGGGGGAGGAACAGGTGTCAGCTCAGGCACGAGGAGGAGACGGAGGACTAAGCTCGGAGAGCGGAGGAGGGGCCAGGCTCTGACCAGGACGTCTGTGCTGGCCACGGAGCTGAGCGTGAGGTACTCGACGGCGCGCTGCTGCAGCTCCACATCGGCATTGCGCAGCTGGGAGCCAGCCCGCAGCACGCCCTGGATGGTGGCCTTGGTCTCCGGGAAGAGGTTGATGAACTTGATGTAGGTGGACAGTAGCAGGGCCCGCGTGGCCACACTGCACAGGTGGAACTTGGAGTGCAGCAGTGAGAACTGCACTGGGGGGCTGCGGGGTGGGGGGGGTGGCGTCAGACAGCAGCAGCCCCTGCCCTCCCATGGACCCTTCCCAGGACCCCCAGCTGGCCCCAGGCTGCAGCCACTGCAGTGCCGGGTCCCAGAGGTCCTAGCTGGTTCTCTCCCCCCGCCAGGTGGGGGCAAGGGGCCAGGAGCCTCACCACCACCAACATTGAGATCCCTGGGGACCTCTGAGTCCCTCAAAAGCGCCTGTCTGCCCCCTCACCTGGAGCGGGGATCCCCAGCAATCAGGTTCCCAAACTCCCCGAGGATGTAGCCGCCAACCTTCACCATGTTCTCGTGGCAGGCTGGGGCCTGAAGCGCCTGGAAGGCGGACACGGGGTGGGTAAGGACAGGGAGTACGGGGCACCAGGTGCTGTGCTAAGCCCTTGACTCCCACCAATTTGTGGGACCCTCCCACCTCTCCACATGGGGAAACTGAGGCAAAGAGTTATTAAGTGACTGGCCACTCACACAGGTGGTAAAATGGGGTGGCATTGGGCTCCCTCTCCTGGAGCAGAGACCTGGGAATCAATGACTACACACAGAGCACCCCATGCCCATGCTCTGCTGACCCCCACACCCCCTGGGTGGCCCCGAGGAGGAAGCGGAACGGTGGTCCAGGATGGCTGGCCCCACGGCCCCAGCTGTTCTTGCTCTGCTCTGATGCCCCACTGTGCAAGGGAGGGGGTGCCGACCTCAAAGACGGTCTTGGCAGCGTAGCCCTGGACGTCATCGCGGTTAGTGACGATCTGCAGCACCCGGTACCACACCTCCTCACTCACGTAGTCGCCCGCAATGCGGATGAGGTTGAGGATGGTGTCCACGTACCAGCTGTAGTCCACTGCATACTTCTCGGCCAGGATGGCCACCTTCAGGACCTGCCGGCCGGGAGAATGGGTGTGCGTGTGAGCACAGGCATGTACCCACAGCAGGGAGCTGGAGTGTGGGCTCACCGGAGCTGGGCACACGACTGTCCCCATCTGAAGCCCCAAGGCCCCCAGCCCCCTCCTCCCCCAGGACTCACGATCTCTTCGCGGATGGCATAGTCGGCTGTCTCCAGGTACCGCAGCATCTCCGACACGATCTGCTTGGCGTTGCTCCGGTCACACATGGCGTACAGGAGGTCGGCCGCCCGCTGTCGCACACTGACGTCCCGCTCCGTCTGAGGGAGGAGAGCAGGTGCAGCGGGTTCCAGGCTCTGTTATGGCATAAGGCTGGCCGCTGCTGGCCCCTGGGCCTCTCTGAGGAGGCAGAGGAGACCCGGGCCAGGTCAGTGGGGAGGGCTGGCTTGGGCAGAGCCTGAGAGGCTGCACCTTGAGGGCGTTGATGACGGTGTCAATGTGGGTCTTGACCGCCTCGTGGGAGAACTCGGAGCTGGCCAGCGTGCACATGCTCTCCAGGGCCAGGTAGCGCAGGTTGGTCTCCCGGTGCTGCAGGAACTGGCCCAGCTGGTTACAGGCCCGCACCAGGAGGTTGGGCTCGCTGCCAGCGAGAGAAATCAGGGGCAGGGGGCAGCATGAGGTGGAAGATTCAGGCCCAGCTGATGTGTCCTGCATCACCCCCAGGACCTGGGTCTCAATTCCTGCCCTATGTCCCAGTTATCACACCACTCCTGAGGACCCACACATCTGGGCCTCTGAACCCAAATGAAGATATCCAGGAATCTGCCTCCCAGGAAGGGTCAGCACCAACCTGGCCGGGAAACATTCCACCCTGTCGTCATCCTCTTACCTAGAAGGCATGATTCCCAGACCCACTCCACAAGGATGCAGGAGTCCAGGCCCCCACAGCCTCCTCCTCTCTCGACCCAGGAGTCTAGGTCCTCAGCACCTCCTTTACCAGCCCCAGAGCCCCTCCTCCCTCAGACCCAGGAGTCTAGGTCCCCAGCCCCAAGCTGCCACCTGTCGTAGTGGATGATGAGGCTGATGGTCTCGAAGAGGATGGCGTTCTTGGCGTTGGAGTGCTGGACTTTCTTGGACTTGGGTGGCTCCTGGGCCTTGTTGAGCACAGTCTCCAGACACTCTACCAGCCGCCCCTTCACGGCCGCATCCTCTGAGGAAATGGAGGGCACACCCCAGGCTAGGCACTCTGCTGGCCGGGCCCACCTGCCAGGTGTAGGGGCCACCCAGGCTCCCATCCTCCCCAGGAAGATTGTGGTCCCCACAGCTGCAGGCCAGGGTGTCCGGTCCGCCAAGCCCTTCCCAGGGCCCCAGGAAGCAGGGGAGGTGGGAGAAGGCTGGCGAGGACACAACTCCAGACCTGGGCTCTCACTCTGCTCTCTTCTAACTCTTCTGGGCAAGCAGTTCTACCATGCAAACCTCGGTTTCCCCTTGTGCAGCGCCAATACTCTAGATTTCTCACAGAGCAAAAAAAAAGCTCCAGGAACGTTCCCCAGAGACACCCTGAAACCCGGGCCTTCCCAAAGAGCTGTCTTGAGTGCCCGGGACAGACACCAACCAGAAGGCTCAAACACACACCAATAACCGCCATTCCCTGGAATGAGAGACAGCAAGGACAGAACAGCTGTAAAGTGTCTAGCAGAGACTGTCGCGCCCCTACCTATCGGGCTGCTCGTGGGACAGAGGAACGAGCTAAAGGACACAAGGTGGCAATCAGCCAAATCCTGAACATGGGACACGCTGCAGCGCAGAACTTCCTGGCTTCTTCAAAAACGGGGGTAGGGGATGTGGACGGGGGACTATTCCAGACTAAAAATATTTCAGGGGGAGCATTCAGATGCTTGCAACTTATTTTCAAGGAATTCAGCAAGCGTGCCTCTGAGAGAGGGCGCCGACAGGGCGCCCACGCAGAGGCGCTAACAGTCTCCGCTGGTCCTGGGAGGGGGTGTCCAGGAGTTTGTTACATTGTTCCTGCAACTCATCTTTGCATTTGAAATTTTTCATAGTGAGAAACTGGGGCGAATGTCATGCGATAAAGGGAGTAATTCTTCCACTTTAAAAGAGACTTATGAGAATAATAATCAAAGTCAGTACCTATGTCTTGATTATATCCTAGTGCGAACTTACTGGGAAAAACATTTTGGGGAAAATTAGGAAAATCTGCCACGGGTGTCAAAGAACACCAGGAATCATTCGTTTTTGAGTGACCACAGAATTGATGTTGTGAATGAAAAGCCTATAGTTTGCAGAAGCACGTAACAAGATATTTAAAGGTTAAACAACATGACATCTGTTACTGACTTCTAAGTATTTTAGAAAAAATAACAAGGACGAGCATACCCAGCAAAATGCAAAGTCTAGACCATGGGTACTCTCTAATTCCCTGTATGATGGAAAATTTTTCATAATACAGTGCATAAAAAAATTACTTGGAAATAAATTGGAGACAGCCTGTCATGCCCAGCACCATTTTCTCAGGGCCATGGCTGTAATTCCTACAACGCAGAGGGTCAAAGTAAGTAAGATGCCTGCTCTGGGCACACCCCAAAATTCTGAGGTGGGTGGAGATCCTGGGATGGAAGGGGGCTTACAGCTCTTCCTCAGCCCTTCCTTATGGGATAGAAAGAGGCTGAAAGAGCAAGAGGCTTCCCCAGGCCCCACGACAAAATTCATCACTGGCTTTCACAGGCTGGGAGGGGTCTTCGGTGTCCCTCACATCAGACGCAAATACACGGACACACACTGACACATGCACACACGGTATGCAGACACAGACACCTGACCTGCACACAATCACGTGCTCACGGACACACACACACACACACACACACACACACACACACACACAGGCTCGCACATGCTGGCTGGAGGATTCAGCCCTGGCCCAGGGTGCTCGGCACCCTGGCTGAAGTGAAGGGAACTGGCTTATGAGGCGCCTGCTAGGTGCTCAGCGCCTCTGTGAGTCAGTCGGACAGCCGAGGAGACAGCAGCTCAGGGGAGCCACGGCCCAAGTGATAGAGGGAGTGGGTTTAGATCCCAGTTTCTGGAGTCAGGCCCTGTGCCTCATCACTGCCCAGGCCCGGAAAGGGATGTGTTACCTCCAGGCCTCAGATTCCCTGTCTGCGTAGTGCAGTGATGGCCACCCCCTGCCAGCTCTGTTGGGGGGCACAGACACCTCCAATATAGTACTTGCTCCCTGTGGGCGCCTCATCCGTGCCAGTGGCTGTGACCCCGACCAGTGAGGGCATTGCTAAACCCCTACAGAGCTAAACTAATTCAAACGGCCTGGAATCACCCCTTGACCTGCAAGGTGACCTTGGGTGAGAACCTTCCTCTCCAAACCTCAGTTTCCTTATCTGTAAACGGGTGGTGACAACAGCCCTTGCATGACAGGGCTGGAGCAGAGTGTGGCTTTGCAGGGCCCACGGTAGGGGATCCACAAACCCCGGCTATTCGTCTGCTTCTTGGGCTGCACCCCACTCCCACCCCACCTCCCACTCCACTGTCTCAGAACAGGGCCTGGAGGCACCAGGCCTGCCTCAGAGAAATCCTGGCCCAGGCCCCCCAGCCCCAGGCCCCACCTGCCCCACCAGACCCCGGTCCGGGTGGGCCTGCGGGTACCTGGCGGGGGGTAGCACTGCAGCAGCCGCAGGAGTTTCACGGAGAGCCAGGGTGCCGGGACGAAATAGTAGGTGTAGTCCTGGAGGTCCGTGGAGGCCGAGGAGACGATCTGGGGGCGGAAGGGACTGAGGCATGGGCGGGCGTGCGGCAAACGCTGCCTTCCCAAGGTGGGTACAGGGCGGGTGATGACGCCTGGGGCCCACAGTGTGCCCAGGCGGATCGGGAACTAAAGTGGTCGACTTTTCCCAGTAAAGCTGCTGTCTGGCCATCCCAGTCCCTTCTGTGAGCTCTGACTGCTGCTACCTGCCTCCCCGTGCCCTGGCCATCTGCTCTGGGCACACACACACCGGCTCACCAGAGACTGTTTCCCTGTAGCTCTCCCCAAGACTGGGAGCTACTCAGGGGCGGGAAGTGGGTCTGACCCTTTTCTAGGTCCCCAGGCCTAATACAAGGTCAGACATAAGAAGGGCACAGGGCTAAAGAGAGAAATTAACCAAAGGCCATGTGACTTTTCTTCCTCACAGCAAACTCCTAGTCAACCTTGAAAACCCTTTCTCTAGGATGCATTCCCACCATGGCCTGTGCCACCTCTGTGATGGTATATGCCCTGTCCCCACTGTCACTGTCCGTGTCTCCCCTGCCAGCCTGGCACACAGGAGTCTTCAGATGTGTGGTGAATGAATGAAACAATGATTAGATGAGCTGGTGTGCTGTTCTCTTTGTTTGGGAACTCAGGCCTCCTCTTATCTGCCCAGGAAGTGTTTATATTCACTCCATGTCTCAACTCAAGGATCACCTCTCCCAGGAAGCCTCCCAGACTTCTCGGCTGGGTTAAGTGCCTCCTTTTGGGGTCTAGAATGCCCTGGGCTACCTCCATAGCAGCATAAACCACCCCTTTTGTGATGAGCTCTGACAAAGTCTGCCTGCCTCACCGCACGCCCCTCCCCTTACCAGGACAGGGCGCTCCTTGAGGGCTCAGGTCTGACTCATCCGTGTCACTGGTGTCAGCCCACACAGAGCTGGCACAGAGGAGACCTCAGGGCATGTTCCCAGGACAGGGGCGAAGGCGGTGAGAGGAGCAGAAAGAAGGAGAGAAGGGGAGACGTACAGGGAAGAGGGGCAGGAGGAGCAGCAGAGCAGCAGAGAAGGCAGGCGAGGGGCAGGCGGGAGGGCCCCAGGGTGCAGCCCTCTCTTCCTGGGTGTGCGCCACAGGCCAGGCCCTGCTCTAACACTTTCTAGATTGGTTCAGAGCAGGTCTGCTGTGAGGTGGGCACTGGTGTCTTCTCCACTGAACAGCTGGGGCAAATGCCCTGAGGTGAAGCCACTTGTCCAGAGCCACACAGCCAGGAGGCGGCCGAGCTAGGATGAACCCAGCTCACAGACTGTTCATAAACCTCTGGATTGGCCTGCCTCTCAGGGAGAAGGAGGGGACCAGAGAAGGGCCCCAGGGACAGGGACGCCAGGGCCACCTTGTCCAGCCAGCACTGAGACCATACTCACCCGGCTCAGGCGAGACACAGCCAGGGAGATGCATGTCTTGAAGTCGTCTGGGTTCTTCTTGCAGAGACAGGTGATGAGGCTGACAGCGGCTGTGACCACGCCCTGTGGGGGCAGATGAGTGGCAGGTCAGGGCCTGGAGGGTCAGACTGGGGCCGAGCGTCCAGGTCGCACACGGGAGAGCAGACTCAGGAGCACGGCAGGCGTGGGGTGTGTGGGAGGGGTGTGCTTGGGTGTGTACAGCTGTCATGGTGGGTGTTTCAGGACCAGGGGCCATGCCCGGCACTGACTTGGGTGTGCGGAGTGCCCGAGAGGGCCCGTTGGGTGAGAAGCAGGGTGTGGGTGGTGGTGGGGGAGGGACTGCAGTGCTGGGGTGGGGACAGAGTTGGCGTCTCCTGTACTGGCTGGGCAAGCGACAGGCACTGGAGCAGCTCTGGATGTCAGAGAGAGGCTGGGTGGGTGATGGGTCTTGGGGACACTGGACAGGATCCCTGGGTGCCAGGTGGGTGTCAGGGACGAAGGTGGGGGTTTCTGGACAGCTGGGTGGATAATGAGTACTGGGGATATGGGACCAGACTCTCTGGGGGCCTGGCTGAAGGGAGGGACAGAGGTGAAACTCCTGGGCACCCAGGGGGACATCAAGGGCCTGAAGGATCTCTGTTGGCCCACGGTAGGTAGGCCTTGCGGGCAGCAGCCCAGGGCCTCTGGGTGCTGGGCAGGGGCCTTACCATGTGCTGGTCATTGAGCAGGTGCACCACCCGGGCTGTCCACTCGCCCATGGGCACCAGGTCGGGGGAGGCCTTGTAGAGCCGCAGCAGGCACAGGGCCGCGCTCTGCTTCACACTGTCCATGCTGTCCCTGCAGGGACACAGCATGAGGGCTGGAAGGTCAGTGTGACCCCTCTCGCTCCTCCCAGGAAGGGGCCCAGTGACGGGTAGAGAGCCAGGTGGAGTGGGATCCAATCTGGTGCTGCCCTCATCGCCCACCAAGCCTCAGTTTCTTCATCTGCCAAATGCGTTGCATCTCAGTAACCTTGGGGCGTGACTGGCAGACCTAAGCAAAATGTCAAGCCCGGCTCAGCACCGCAGCTTCTTCATTCGACAAGCACTTAGCACACACCGGGCACCAGGCACCGCTGTGAGCATGTGGGTAGAGCGGTGGACACACCGGTCCAAGCACCTGTCCTTACAGGCCTCTGTTGTAGCCGGGATGGCCAGTGTCCAAGCACACACACCAGCTACAGCCGGGGCTCAGTGCTACAGCGCCCACTAGGGCAGGTACTGGGGCTGGGGACGTTTTTGGAGGAAGGCCTCTGATAAGGTGCCAGGCAAATGGAAAACTGAGTAACTTAATAAGAAACTGAAAATCTCTGCACAATGTCCCGGGTTGCGTGGGCCTGTGGGAGGGGCAGCACGGAGGCTGGTGGGGCTGCAGTGAGTGGGTGATCACGGGGCAGAGGACTGCAGACAGGGCAGATGGACATAGGACCAGACGGAGTAGGGCCTCAAGGGCTTCCAGCAGGAGACGGAGCTGCTGGCAGTGAGAGGCGGAGAAGCAGCCATCTGAAGGCGACATCAGTTAAAGCTGCCAGCCACAGCCCTTCCACTCTGCCCAGCGCTTGCGTTCCAAGGGCTCTACGCAGATTCTGACTGCGTCTTCACAACAAACCGGGAAAGTAGGTATTGTTATTGACCACCGCTCCCCAGATCTGACCTGTTTTCAAAGGCTCCCTCTGCAGAAATGTGGAGAAGAGGCTGTGGGGGGCAAGGGACAAGCAGGGAGGCTGGGGGTTGTGACAGCAACAGTCCAATGGGGAGACGCTGGGGCCTCCGACCGGGCAGCCGCACGGTGGGAAGTGCTTACATTCGGGATGCATGTTTTAGATCAAAACAGGACTTTCTATGAGAGGGATGAAGGGCAGGGAGGGAAGTGGGCACAAGGTGACTTGAGGGACGCAGCAAAAACCATTTGCTGCATTGCAGCCTGGGGCTAGACAGGGGGTGATGAATAAGAACCCAAGTTCAATACTGGACATGTACCAAGTTGACAAGCTAATGAGACACCCAGGAATGATGCTGAGTGGCTCCAGACAGACAGGGCTGGATTCCAAGTGGCTGGGCTAACACCCAAGACTGTGTGGCTTCCCACAAGTCCCCTTCCCCCTCTGAGCATCTGTACTGTCCCTTGTAACATGGGAGCCTGGTTCCCCTCCGCAGAGGAAAGGAAGCCTGTGCTGTGCTGAGTAATGGGCCCCCACAGAGGCCCACCTCCTAACCCCCAGCACCTGCCAGTATGCTCCCTCACATTCAGAAGGGACTTTGCAGACGGGACTGAATCAAGCAGCTGGTGATGATTCTGGATTATCCAGGTGGGCCCAAAATGTAACCGCAAGGGTTCTTTTAAGAAGGAGGAAGAGGATCAAAGTCAGCGAGAGATGTAAGATGTGAGGACAGACACAGAGCTGAGCGGAGAGGAGGAGCTAGGCCGCAGGCTTTGAAGCTGGAGGGAGGGGCCATGAGCCAAGGAATACAGCCAGCCTCCGGGAGCTGGGCGTCCAGGAAACGGATTCTCTCCCAGAGCCTCCAGAAGGAACCAGCCCTGCCAACCCCTTGATTTTAGCTCAGTGAGACCCACTTAGGACGTCTGACCCCAGGTCGTAAGAGAATCAGTGTGGCTTTAAACCACTAGGTCAGTAGTCACTGGGCAGAGCAGCCACAGGGAACTGACACAGGTGCTCCCTGAGCACAGAAGCGAGCGGCGACCCATCTCAGAGGCTGACTCCGTGCCCCGACCCGCACCCAGCTCCCAGCATGGTGAAGAGCGTGCAGCGTGCTGGTGTTCCAGGTCACACATGCCTGCTTGAAGTCCTGACTTCAGGGTGCAGCTCTAGGGTAAGCCACTGACCTTCTTTGCTGGGTACTTTCCTCCCCAGGAAAATAAGGACCCGTGTAGGATTTGGGGGATGAAGAAATGAGGCTGTGGATCATAGGCCTGCACAGCCTCGGGCACAATGGGGGAGCCAGCAGCTATCGTGACCACCCAGGCTGCGCCTCAAGTTTTCCAGAAAGGACAGAACAGAAGCCCAGGCAAAGGGCAGACAGGGAAGTCCCAGGAGGGGTGACCTGCACAAGTCACAGGCTAGGTGAAAAGATGTTTCATTGGATGGCAGGAGAGGCATGAGCTGCAGAGACAAAGCGTCAGCCTGGCAGATCCGTGAGTGCCAGCCAGGGAGCCCTCGTGCGGACACAGGGACAGGCCCTCGGCAGAAGAGCTGGGCCGCCATGGTCAGGTCGAAGCCACGAGTGCTGCCGACCAGAGGGGCAAATCCAAAGACAGGAAGCTGACGCGTGGTGGCCTGGGGCTGGGAGGCGGTGGGGAGTGACTGCTCATGGGTCTGGGGCTTCTTTCTGCAGTGAGGGAAATGTTCTAGAAATCACAGGGGTGGAGGCTGCCCAACACTGTGAAAGTAGCACAGACCGCCGAATTGTACACTTCAAAATGGTTCACAGGGTGAGCTTGATGTTTTGTGAATTCTGTCTCAAGGTAAAAAAATAATCTACCTAAAAAAAGGTTCCTCTGTGCCCCAGTCACTGCCAAGGTCATGTTTCCAGTGTCAAGAGACCAGCCTAACACTCAGACAACCCCTGCTTGGCTGTGACTTAGGCAGGGCACAGCCCCGGGCACCCACCCTCTGGGTGAAGCTGGGACGCCACCTATGTCCATGTGTTTGCCACACTCGCTTCCTTCTTGGCCCTGGGAGGCACCAAGGTTCACCCCACTCCCAGCAGCCAGCGATATCTGTCTCACCCAAGCCAATGGCGACCCCCTGTCCCAGTCCTAAAGAAACCGTCAGCAGCATTCGCCACAACTGACAACACCCTCCACGGGAGTTTCTTCTCCCAGTTCGAGCCCCACCCATTCTGCAATTTCCTCTCTTCTCCAGGGCCCGCTGCCGCTCTGGCCCACCCTGGGGCTGAGCCTCTGCGGCTCCTCTTCCAAGCTCCTGTCCTCCCTGAGGGCGCCTGTCCGTTGGGCCCTGGCTGTCCGAGATGGTGGCCCCTGGCCACACGTAGCTAATGGGCACAGGAGCCGGGGATCGGGGGGGTCCACACTGAGATGTGACGTGTGCTACATGATATTTTGTGCTTTAAAGACTTAGCCCTAAAAAATACTGTAAGATAGCTCATAGATAATTTTTATGTTGATCTAACGTCAAAATCAAAATGTCTTGGATGGACTGGGTTAAATGAAGATATTAAAATTAGTTTCACCTGTTTGTGTTCACGCTGTCTAACGTGGTGACCAGAGCACGGGAAAGGCCGTGTGTGGCTGGCATCGTGTTTTAGTTGCAGTGCAGACTTCCCTCGGGTCTCTCTGGCCCTGACTCGGGCCAAGCAAGCCTCTCTCAGACGGCTCAGGGCACCACACATTCTACTCCGCCAAGCCCACCTCGGCTCTCCCGCGCCTCCCTGGTTCTCACCAGGCTGCAGCACTCACCCCACTGCTCAACTCCGCTCCCCACTCTCTTTCACACTGCATGTTATCTGCCCTGTCGGCCTCCCCCTCCAAAACACACCCCTCTGGTGACTGCCTTCACCGCCACAGCCCTGTCCCCGCACTGCCATCAGCGCCACCTGGGCACCAGCAGACGTCTCAGTGGTCTCCCTGCAGCCACCCTTGCCCCCTCCAGTCTCTAGTACTTCTATGATTTCTTGGGCTACTTGAATGGGAGGTTCATCCTCTTTCATCGGTTCTGGAATATTCTTAGCCATGGTCCAAACAATGACTCTGTCACTCTCTCCCCTTTCTCTTTCTAGAACTCTAAATGGCATTATGTTAGGCTGTCTCTGCCTTCCATGGCTCTTAATCTCTCTTTTAAAATTTCCCACCCCTGTTTCTCTGGGCTGCATTCTGATTCATATCTTCCGTTCTACTGCCTGTGTACTCATTCTGGCTTTGCTCTGTCTACTCTCAATGGTCTCCAGACCACTTCGTTTGTTGTTGTTTTTTTTATTTCAGTGATGTCTTTGATTTCTTTTTCAAATCTGCTTGTACTTTACTCCTATTTTTAAACTGTTCTCTTATTTCTTGAAACATATTAAACACAGTGATTTTACATCCCATATGAAAATTCCAATTCAGCTATTACTTTCCATTTTCTTTCTGCTGGTTGTCTCTCCTGGTGCCTTGTGTCCTGTGTTTGGTGATTTTTGACTGTGAGCTACTCAGATAACTTTGAGCTTCATTTGTGGAAATCACTGAGGCCTGTGGGGAGGGCAGTTTCTCTAGAAAAGGCTTGTTTGCTTCTGACACACACTGGGCTACTAGCAGTGCGATCACTTTAAACTAAAGCTCGGTTTAAGGATTTGTGCGTGAACCAGGTAGGGGAAAATCAGACTGAAAACCAGTGTGCAGGCTGCTCTGTGCCAAGGTTCGAAACAGGTAATTTTGCTTATAGACCCCAAGGGGGCTTATTCTACACGCCTCTAGAGCCTCTCCTTGACACACTTTGTATTCTGTTCCCAGAAGCTGCCGTCCCCAAAACCAATTCAGCCATTTCAACAGATGCCCTCTAGGCAAAATCTGGCTTAGGCACTCTGCTCACCTTCCCCGGGCCTGGCTCCTTGTAGCTTGTGGCCTGTGTACGCCTTATTTTCTTGCTAGCTCATGAATACAGCGAAGAACATTTCTTTTCCTCTTTTACCCAACTTTGATAGTTGGGTTTCAGCAAGACCATCAGTCAGGAGTCTAGTCCACCATGTTGCCAGAAATACAATCCTACCTTCTCCTACACCAGGTTGTTTAAAACAAAGCCAATCATGTCATTTATCTGCTTAAAACACGCCAGTAGCCTCCCACTTCAACTAGAATAAAATCCAAACTCACTTCTCTCTCTCTCTCGTTCACCGCACTCCAGACACAGAGACTCTGTCTTGGTTCCTTGAACATAAAAAGCTCATGCCTACCTCAGGGCCTTTGCATTCACTGCTCCTTTTGTTTGGAACACTCTTTCTCCAACATTTTCTAATAACTATCTTCTTATTCTAGTCACCTCCTTGGAGTCTATTTAAGCAGCCTCCCCAACCAAGCCCGCTGCCCCCACTACCCTATTTTATGTTCTACAGAGCATCTGTCACTGTCTGAACTCATCTTACTTCCTTGAGTCCATGTGAGCACCCCGAGGGTGGGCACAAAAGTCCCTGTCGCCCACTCCTGCCTCCCATGCCCACAATGGGGCCCAGCACAATGCAGGTGCTCAAGAAATATTTGCTGAATGACCTCCTGCCTCAGGACAATCACACAGGCCGACCCCACTGTCCTTCATGCCTTTCCCCTTTCCACAGCCACTAAGTCCTCCTCACCCAGGTCTCGGCCTGATGCCCCTTCCTCTGGGAAGCCCTCCCTGATCCCCCAGGTTAGGTCAGGCGCCCCTCCTAAATGCCCATATGGGCTCCTGTGCTCCACCGCATGGTTCTGAGAGGAATTACATGTTTCATCCTGCAATTATTCAATCAGCGCTAATTTTCCACTCTGGACCATGACCGTGGGGAGGACAATGACCATGTCCATTCCCAGTCATGGCCACAGGCCCAGCAATCAGCATAATGTCTCGCACACAGTAGATGATCAATAGCTGTCTGACGCACGAGTGAATGGAGAAGGTGAATGGAGAACATCTTCTACAGTGGGCACTGGGGCTCAGTTCCTCAAGACATCCCACTGGCTTTGCTGGGAGGAGCACCACCCTGTTGAGTCGGCTGAGAAGGGACAGCCACGGGGCTGCCACCACAGTCACTGGGGCTCCAGGCCCAGCATCATCCCCAGGTCCCAGGAGGGAGACCTGGAGCAGGGGATGTAACGTCCTGACCCTCCAACTTGGCTGGGCCCTGTCTACCTCACCCCCCCTGCCCGGGTCCCCAGGGCCTCACCCAGCCACCAGGATGCGAGGGATGTCAGCAGCGAAGGCCTCGCCCATCTCCCGGCTGCCCACGTTGGCGATGCAGTGCAGGGCCAGGCACATGAAGGTGGGGTTGCGGCTGGCCAGGTCGTTCTTGATGGCGTTGTTAATGAGCCGGATCAGCTCAGAGTTCGAGTTCACCAGCACCGAGATGAACAGGTAACCCTGGGTGAGGAGGGTTGGGGGGGCTGGAAGCCATGTGGCTAACTGGCCTCCAAGTCCCTCCTCCTTCAACCCCAGGAGGCCAGGCCCTCCTCCCCTCCTCCCCAGACTCACTATTTGCTTCTCCGTGTACTTGTTAGAGCTTAGCAGGTTCACAGCCTCCATGTGCCCAAAGTCAATGTCGTGGCCAAGCAGGAAAATGAAGAGCAACTTACACACATATTTCTTCTTACTGTAGCCATCCAAGGCCTTGTCCCCTGGGGCCAGGAGGAGGAGGAAAGGGAAGGCAAAATGAGGAAGGACCATATCGACAAGTCCCAGGCGTTCAGGCCCCAGCCCTCCTCCCTCGGACCCAGGCGTGCAGGCCCCCAGCCCACCTTTGAACTTGGAGCGGATGTTGGCCAGTTCCTTGTTGATTCTCTTAATCTCTGCCTCCTTGCTCTTACCTGGGGAGGGGATGGCAGAACAGGTCATGAGGGTCGCAGGGAGTAAAGCCACCTGCCCTCACCTTCCTGGGCACGGCCCTCCCAGCTGGAAGTGCGGACTCTCTCCACCCGGGGCCCCAGGTCCTGGCCTGAGGCCTTGGGGAGGTGAGAACCACAGCTCACTGGGCTCTATAACCCAGAGGAGAACCCCCAGCACACACTCGGGCAGCCCAACTTCTCTGCCTTTCCTCCTCCCACTGTAGCCCCTGAACTGGACTCTCACTGGGCGTGCCTGCCCCACCCACAGCTCTGGTCACACCCCACCAGGCCGAGCACTGGCCTGCCAAGAAATATGTTAATAAATGAATGCATGAGTGAATGAATGAACAAATGGCCCAGCTGCTCTGCCTCTGCCAGGCCTCTACCCACTGCCCAGGACTCTACTTCTACCACATCCCCACTAAGCTCAGCATCTCCTGAAAACCTGCTCCCTGCTCACCAGGTTCCCAGTTCCATAACGGTCCCACCGCCACCCAGTCACCAGGCCGGAGCCTTGGGTGCTGAGCTCGCCCCTTCCCCACTTGTATTTCTCACAACCTGTGGGTCCTCTCCTTCCCCGCCTGGCCCACAAACCCACTTCCTCTCCTGGCTGCTGACCTCTCCCCAGCCTGTCTGTCTGCAACATTCCTGAACTGTGACAAGCTCCACTTACGGGATGCCTGTAGAAGGACTTCCCTGACCTGCAGGCCAGGTCCCGTGCTCTCTCTGTGCTCCTAGATGCTGGGCACCTCCATCAGAACACCAGCTGACTGGATGGCGACCGGGTCACCGCCCTCACCGGCTGCTACTTCCCTCTTAATGTCCTCCAGTCCCACTAGAGCTAGACTCACCATCTCACCCTAGACCACCTCCACAGTTCCCTCAGCTACTCGAGACTGGGGCATCCTCACCCCCCACATTCAAGCCATCAATCACCATGTCCTCTTGGCTCGACCTTCAGGACATGTCCCCACCTTCCTCCACCACCACCACCTGCCCAGACCCCACATTACAGCAGCTGCTTTTCTGGCCTCCCTGCCTCCTGTTGGGAAGATTCCACCCACAGCTACAAAGCCCTCTGGCCCTGCCCTGGCCACCTCACTGGTGTCAACCCTCACCACCCTGCTGTGCGTCCCAGCCCCGCCAGCCCTAGCTAGGTCCAGGGACTCTCCCTCCATGTAGCTTCCTAGGTCAGGGGCCTTTGCACGTGCTGTGCCCTCTGCCCAGCCCCTCTCTCCAGTTATCTTCTTGCTATTTGGATGTCAGCTACTTACCTCCTCCAAGAGGCCTCTCCTGACCAGTTCTTTAAAGTCAGCACCTTATTATTCTGTTCCCACCATTGAAAAAAGTCTGCCTTAGTGTGTTTTACACCATTTGACCATTTTATCTTTACTGCCTAACCTCGGCTCCCACTTCAAATTAATGAGCATCAAAAGAGAGCTTCTAGAGCAGTGCTGGGCACACAGCAGATGCTTCATACATTTCTGATCATCTGAAGGGTGGAGACCTGCTCTGCCCCATGGCTGTGTCATCCACATCCCTCCGCACGTGGCCAGGTGCCTGGGAGGCTCAAGTGCGCTTTGAGTGAATGAATGAATGGGCAAGTGGGGTATGTGCTTTCCTTCTCTTTAGGAATCCTGCCTCACCTCTCACTCCCAATTTCCAGGGAAGCACCCACAAGCTAGACTTCGGCCATCACCTCCTCCACGAAGCCCTCTCTGATTGGCCCCTCCTGGTGAGTGCCAAGCAGGCCCTACAGCTGTCGTGTTCGACACAGCAGCCGTCAGCCAGGTGGCTCCTGAGCACCTGAAATGTGTGGCCATTCCAAACTGAGATGGGCTGCAAGTGGCAGAAACACAAGGGATTTAGGAGACTGAGTGTGGAGAAAAAAACGGAATGGAAAACACTAAAAACTTAAAAATATTGATTGCATGTTAAGTGACAATATTTTGGGTGTTTTAGGTTATATAAATATATTAAAATTAATTTTGCCCATTTTTTTCCTAGTTTAAAAAAAATGTAGCTAGTGGAGAAGTGGAAATCCTACACGTGCCTCATACTCTGCCTACTGCCCAGCACTGCCCTAGGGCCTCTTCTGGGCCCCCACACTGCCTGGGTCACCTCCCGTAGAGCACTTTTGTGTCTAAGCCTGCCTCTGGCCCCCAGACCACACCTGGAGCCCCTGAGGGCAGAGCCACCGCCTGTCACTCTGTGTTCCCAGGGCTTCCTAAGTGGCCAAGCTCAGAAGAAGCATGAAGCCGTGAAAACAGGGCCTGAAGAGGTACAGAGTGACCCACCCCACCCTCGGGAGAGGGGTGGAGGGCTGGGGGTGGGGGTGGGAGGCCTCGGGGTCCCAGTGACTAAGGGCCAGTACTTAGTGAGGAGCTTGAACTGGCCTCAGAGACCATCCGATCCTTCATTTATTAATTACAGGTGCAGAGACCTGTGGGTCAGGCCCAAGTGAGGTGACACTGGGCAACCAGCATCCACGTGTATCCAGCACTTCCGGTCCACCTCCAGGGACTCCCGGCCTGAGGGGACCCGGGCAGTGGCCCCATCCCCACACCTGAGCAAAATGTGCAGGGATGGAGGTCGCCCAGGCACCACCTGGGGCCTTGGTGGCGGCGGCCAGGAGGAGGGGACATTTGAGGAAGCTGTGAAAGATGAGGAGGGTTCAGGAGCAGTTCACCAGTGAGGGCGGCCAGAGCTATGCTATGCCCAGAAGTGCCCATGTGAGGGTGGCCCCGGGTCAGGACAGTGCCTCCGTCTGGGGCAGGGCAGGGTGGTGACCCCTGAGGGCACAGAGCAGCCTCTCAAAATTGGTGTGCCTGGTCTGTTCTGCTCCTACCCTGAGGATGACCACTATTGCTTTGAATGTTTGCCTTGACACTATTCTGTGGGGCCCAGAAAAAGACCAAACATCTTTTATAAATGGACTGTATATAACATTTGAACAGCAATTAAATTTCCAAGGCTGAAGCCCTCTCTGGCCTTTGTTTAAACCTCTATTAAAAGCTTCAAAAAGCAGGCAAGACCAGCCTAGATGTGGCCATCCTTGGGGAGGAATGGGGACTGGGAGAGCTCGTGACGGGGTGCAGGGAGCCCGTCTGGGGGCCTGATTATGCAGCTGTGTGCAGTTAGGAGGTTGGTAACACACAGCACACTTACCATCTGTGGACTTTTTTATAGATATGCTATCTCCACATATGTATATATAAATCAATATGCTTATACGTTCAACTATATTAAATGCATTTTTATAGGGAAGTAATCAGTTGGGCAGACAACAGTATCAAACAGATGTGGACTTAAAAAATATATATAAAGACTTTGTGTGTGCCTCCAGTGCCTTCTTTAAGCAATCTTTAATCATCATCAACATCTATTTGATACTGTCTTCTGCATAACTGATGTACTTTGCTATAAAAAAGAATCCACAGAAAGAACAAAGCATCAGGTCTCCAAAAGATCCAAAAGAGAAGGGGCTTTGGCCCTGGAGGGAGGACACTTCAGCAGAGGACACAGCCTCTGCGAGATCTAGAGGCAAGTAGCAGCCTGGGTGCCCCTGAGGGGGCCACATGGGAGGAAGGGGCTGAAGGGGCTGTGAGAAGAGGCCAAGGGAAGAATGACTTTCCAGCATTCAGGGCCAGCCAGCGACGGACGGTGAGCATGCCAGGCACTTCGGCGGGATTCCTTTACCCTTAAACATGGCCTGCGTCAGGCTGAGAGAGTAGTCACACGTGCCCTGCTCTTGGGGAGCTACTGGATCGGAGGGGTTCCGAGAGGGACAATGGTATTTGACAGAGGGCTATCACAGTGGGGTCCAGGACACTGGAATCACACCAGGGGAGGAAGGCTTCCTGGTGCACAGCCCCTGAGATTTGAGGATCAAAAGATGATGCTAAAATGGACCAAGTGGAAATAAGGGGATGTGTGCTCTGGGTGGGAAGACCAGCATGTGCAAAGGCCCGCGGGCTAGCCCTGGGGCCCAGCCACGGGCCTCTCCTGAGATTTCTGAGGGTGCTGGGAAGCCATGGACCCCTTTCCTGCTGGTAACTGTTCTTGTGAGGGGTGTGTGGGTAGAAAAAGAGGCTACCTTCTCGCTAGGCTGAGCTGAGGGCACCAAGGATCTGCCCCACCTTGGGGCTTCTGCTAGTCAGAGATAAGGCCTTCCGTAAGCATGTAAGCCCCTGTATCCGGTGGCTCTGTCCCAGCCACCAAAGGCAAAGGCATCTAACAAAACCTACAATACACTTGCATGAAGGTAACTCAGGCATCACTCACACCTCACTACAAGATTCTTCTTCCTTGCCTCCTGGACGGGACGACTACTGTTTACAACACAAGGGAACAAACATTCCCATTTACCAGGACATGGTGGGACATGTCTCCCAACAAGTCCCAACTGCCCGGAGGCCTCCAAGAGGATGCTGGGAGATGATGCTCTTCGAGTCTAGGCCACCACTAACATGGTGTGGGTGTTAATGGTCAACACAGGAACCTCCCGGCACTGGAAATACGGCTGGTGCTACTGAGGCACTGAATTCCTAACTTTATTTCATTTTAATAAATTTAAAATTAAAACCCGATCCTCGATTCAGTTACTGGAAAAGTATGTTTGGAACCACTTGGGGACTTTGTGAATCTATTTTTTCAACCCTAAGTTTTATGAGCTCTTCCGACAGAGCAAGTATTTCCAGTGAAAACACAGCCTCTGAATTGAGAGAGCAACCCGCATTGTCTTACTAATCATTTTTAAAATACTGGTAACACATTCAAGTATAATTTTGGACAAACTGGGGTAAATGAAATATATTCAAATTAACTTCACTGGTTTGTTTTACTTTTTTAAAACAAAAAATTCTGCTGGAAAATTGAAAACTTCCATAATGTGGCTTGCACGGCAGTGCTGGGTTACGACAGTGCTCGTGTTATCAGAGTCATCGCCATCCCGAGAGAAAACGCTCTCCTGAGCAACCCAGCCACAGCCTGTCACGCCCCAGCTCCAAGCCTGCAGCTGCAAAGACCCTCCCTGAGCCGCCGCCTTACACTCTAAGGGCACACATCCTGCTCTGCAAAGCCCCCCTCCAGTTGAACAGCTTCAAGGGCTGGGAGGTGTGACCGCTTCATTCCCACGGCATCCCTGATCCAGGAGGTCCTTACTCTGGGGAAGTGTCGATGCGGACGCTGACCAAATGTACTAGAGGACACACTGTTAAGATGGGGGGAAGCTGCGGCTCAGGCCTGGATCTGTCACCAGCTTCTGGCTGCCACTCACAACCTAAAGGCAGTTCCTTGAAGTGCAGGCCCTGGGGCAGGGTGGGGGGCCCCGAAGGCACACTAAGAAGTGGGAGAACCCCCAAATTGGGACTCATCCTTTCTGCTCTCTCCAGTGGCTGAAGGAGTCCTGTGAAAGCCTGAGTCAAATCCTGTCCCCTTTCTGCTCCAAATCCCTCTGTAGTGCCCATCTGGCTCAGAGTAAAAGCAAAGTCCTCCCTGGGGCCCTCCAGGCCCTGCCCGATCCACTAGTCCCTCTCTGACTGCAACTCCTCCTGCTCATGTTTCTCCTACATGGCAAGCACAGTCCTGCCTCAAGGCCTTTGCACAAGCTGTTCCTCTGCCAAGGATGTCCTCCTCCACATTTGTGCAGGTTCACCCACTAAATTTGATTCTTTGCCCCAATGTCACCTTTTCAGCGAGAGACTCTCTGACCAGCCTATGTAGAAGCAGCATCCCTGACCTTGCCCCACATTCCTGCCCCCTCCCAACAGCCACACCACCTACCTGAACATCTGAATACTGTACATTCACTTGTGTGTTGGTGCACCTCCCCTTGGAATGTAAGCACCACAGGGAGGGGACCTCCGTTCACTGTTTAGTCCCGTGAACACCTTGAACAGTGTCTGGCACTTTATCGGTGCTCAGTAAAGATTGGTTGTGTGTTCATTCATTTATTCGTTCCATCAGCAAACATCTGAGGACTCCCACGGGCTAGGTCCTGCAGGGGGCAGAACTGGGGACCCAGGGACAGACCAGAGACCCAGTAAATGTCACCAATGCAATGGGTCACAGTCTGGGGTGGGATGTGTCCTAATGGAGGAGCTCAGGGCATTGTGGTAGCGCAGCAGCCCCTGGCTCATTCGCCCGCCTGCAAACTCTTCTCAGGCCTGGGCAGAGCTGGGCGCTGGGGGGCAGGCAGCCCCACAGAGAGCCCAGTCAGTTAAGTGACTTGGAGGTTGATTCCCACTCTAGACTGGACAGGACCACACCCTCTGGGCCCAGCCCGAACCTCTCCCTTTCTTATCTGCAGAATTTGCCTGTCCTTGTCCTCCAAGCCTGTCTTTCACCTCCAGCTAGATCTTCCCTTTTGAACTCCACCATGCCCTTCAGTCCCTCCAGCAGGAGGCTCCACGCTCCTCCCCATCCTTATGGCTCATCTCAGCTCAGACCCCTCCATATCCCTCATCCCTTCTTGTCCCTCACTCCTGCTTGAAAACCTCCAGTGCCCTTGGGGCGAACATCAACCTTGCTCCTGTCCACCTCCCTGGGGTCAGATCCCACCCTTCTTGGCACCAGCCACACAGGCCTGAGCTCAGAATCTCAGTTGGGCCTCAGGACCTTTGCACTTGCCACGCCTCTGCTCTCAGAGCTCTTCTCCAACCCCCTTGGCCGGGCTAACAGCTCCATGTCCTCTGAACATTGCAACCAGACAGAGCCCCCATTCTCTCAACATTGTGGCCCTCTCCCTCAATGGCCTTGAGACAGCTACAGGTTTTTCCACTTTAAAAAAATAATCGATACAAATCACATACCATAATGTCCACCACTTAAAGTGTCCAATTCAGTGGTCTTTACTATATCCACAGAATTGTACAGCCTTCACTACTACTAATTCCAGAACACTGTCATCATTCCAGAAGGAAACCCTGTGCTTATCAGCAGTCACTACATTCCACCACCTCTTCGTCCTAGGCAACCACTAATCTTTTCCATTGCTATGGATTTGCCCATTCTGGACATTTCATATACATGGACTCCTATACTGTATGGCCTTTTATATCTGGCTTCTTTCACTTAGCATGATGTTTTCAAGGTCCATCCATGTTGTAGCATAGGGCAGGGCTCCAATATTTTTAACAGCAGGATAATATTCCACTGTGCAGGTGTATCACATTTTATTTTTCCATTCTTCCATTGATGGGCACTTGGGTTCTTAGTTTCTACTTTTGAGCTGTCAAGAGTAACTCTGCTATGATCATCTGTATACGAGGGTTTGTGAGGACAGATGCTAGTTTTATGTACCTGCTCGCTCACAAGCCTGGGAGCTTCGTGGGGCACAGATAAGTCTGTGTGTTTCATCACTGTGTCCCCAGCACCCATGATAAGGCTTGAAACATACCAGCCATGCCACATGCATATATGAGAAAAGACAGGACAAGAGGAATGCCTGGTCCTTAGGCCCCAGTGCATTTGGCTAAACCACCTTCCCTGACCCCAAGTCAGAGTCTCTGGTCCTGCAGCGACACCGATCTGCTTGTCTTTCCTTCCCTACCCCCACAAGCCAATTCCTTTGTAAATCCCCCAAATCAACCACTTCTCTCCATTCCCTTTTCACCCCAGGCAAGCCGACACCAGAGGTCAGAGGTCAGGGAGCAGGACTTCTGAATTTGGAGCCCTCTCTCATCGGCAATAAGCATCAGCCCCTTATTGTTTCTCTGCTTCCCATCCTACCTCTTGAATCTGTTCTCTACACAGCCGCCAGAGGAATTATTTTAAAACTTCAATCAGCTCCTGGCCCTCTTGCACTCAAAACCTCCCCGTGGCTCTCACTGCACTCAGAGAAAGGCCGGGGAGCCCACAAAGCCCGACCCAATCACCACCCGCCCGCCCACCCTCTGCAGGGCCCCTGGCTCTTATCTAAACACATGTGCTGCACCCTCTGCAGCGCCCTGCCCTGCCCGGACCCCTTTCCTCCAGAGGCTGCAGGGCTCACTCCCTCACTTCGCTCAGAAGTCTACTCCAAGTCTCACCTTGGTGCGGCCTTCACTGAGCAGCCTCTCAGTCTGGGTCCCTCTTCCTGCCTTTCCTTCCTTGGGTTCCTTCCTGGCACCAGCCATTACCAGTCACGGGTTGACAACAAGTCCTTACCGAGGTTCTCTGTGCTTACCTTCGAGCTCCCTTGTGGCATGGCTGCTCCCAAAGGCAGGGATTCTTGCTCACTGTTTTAGCCCCACTCCCTGGAATGGTGTGTTGCACACCACAGGGATCAAAAACTATTTGTCAAATGAATGAATGAATTGAACCTTCAGAAGCAAGATGCTGTTTTATCAGTGGGGTTTGCAGACAAGAAAACCGAGCCTCCGAGAGGTTATGGGACTTGCTGAGGGTCACACTGCTGGGAGGTCTCAGCAGCAATGCACCTGAACTCCCAAGGGCTGGCCCCCACAGCTGCATCTCTTTTCATAATAACCATTACCTCTCTGCTCCATCAGATACCCAGCAGTTCCCACTCCTCCTGTTCACTGAGCACATACTATGTGCTAGATCCTTCCATAACTACTGAATTCTAAAATAACCCTTGGGCACCTAACAGAGGCTGCTTCTCAGATCCAGCTGAATAACAAGAACAATAGCCAAGATCCATCTAGCACCTGGAATGTGTGAAAGGCCTCACTCACATACAATATCAGAACAACCTCATCAGGAAGGTGTGATCAGCGGTCCCTCCTGACAGATGAGGAAACTGAGAGGTGAAGTCCTTATCTTATCTGAGGTCACAGAGCTAGGGAGTGACAGCGTTCAAACTCAAACCCAGGCCTCGCTGACCCCAAAGCCTATGCGGATATAGCTGAAGCTGTTGGCAGCTCCAAACACAACACCCACTCCCAGGAGTTGGGAGCTGACTTGGCGCCAGGCCACCCATGGTCGTGACAGTCCTTCCTGTTTGTGATCACTGTCCCTATACTAATGTAGTCAGATGAGAGAGGGCTCCAAATTCAGGAGTCCTGCTCCCTGACCTCTGACCTCTCTCTGGAACCAGGCTTTCCCCAACACCCCGAACTTTCCAGATCTCTTCCCTACAAATTCCGAAGGCCCCCTGGCCCCTTCTTTGAGCTCTAGGTTCTCCCCCTTCTGGCACAGCTCCCAACCCCCCCTTTATAATGTCATCTCCTTTCCAGGCCCCCAGCTCCATGTCAGATTCTCCTAAGACCCTCCACCTGCAGTGCCTCCACTCTGTGCTCTTTTGAGTCCCTCCTCTCCCTTCAATAAACCCTCCAGGTCCTTCTCCACTGCCCTCCATATCTCCTAAACCATCCTCCATACTGGAGCCCCTCTACTCTTCACCAGGATTGGGCTATAGTCCTCCATCATCTTCCCATCTCTCATCTCCAAATCCCTGGGACTTTCTACCACTCCCAGGCCCTCTCTATGTACTAGCCAGGCGCCTCAATGACCTATCTAGCCCCTTCCCCTCTATGACACCCCCTCACCCAGGCCCTCAAACCCGGCCCCATTAGGCTTCCTCTGTTCGCGTCCTCCCGGTCCCCTCTGGCCTCCTCCCACTCTACTGCTCCATAGGGTACCCGCACCCATGTATCTCCTTCCCTTTTTCTCTACATTAGGGATTCCTCTAACCCCATCGCTGATACGATCCCCCAGGCTTTCTATCATTCCCAAGGGACACTTCTGTGCCCCGTCCCCGGGACCTTACGAGCCTCCTCTCATTTAAGACCCTCGCGGACGCCTCTAGCCACTCCGTGTCGTCACCTCAAGAGGCACTCTATGACACCCTAAGCCCCTCCATTCCCCCACCCCAAAGTTACCCTCGGGGCCTCTCTATCCTCTCCCTCTATGACCGCAGGGGCTTTCTATCCCCCAGGCCCCTCCGTAATCCCCGAGCCCCTCAATTCCACACTCCCACACCCCCGGAGTCCCCCAACAGCGTTCTCACAGTTCCGGATGTCGGAGATGAACACCGCGAGCCCCCGCATCCCATCGCCCTTGGACACGGCCGGCATGATGGCGGTGGTGTCGGCTCCAGGCCTGGCCGGGCAGGGCACAGCGCAGCGGGGGCTGGCAGGCGCGGACCGGGAGAAAAGGACCCCAAGCAGCGCCGAGGAGCCGAGCCGGCCGGGGGTAGGGCTGGCTGCGGGCGGGCTGGCTGGCAGGCCGCGGCTCCACCCACCGGCCCTCCCTCCCCTCCGCTGTCGTGCGCTTTCAGCCGCCCATTGGCTCGGACTACTGCCGCTCAGACTCGGGAATACCCGCCCTCCCCTCTGTCACTGGTCAACGGCCAAAGGCATGCCGCTACGATTGGTCTAGCGCCCCGCTATTTCCGTTCATGAAAAGGAGAGGGGGCGTTGCCCGACAGATGGGCGGAGTTCAGCTGCGTGCCGTGAGACCGCCTACTCCGCACGGTCGGGTCCAATACTGATTGGATCCGGGGGAGGGGAGGGATTGACATGAAGGAAGGCGGGGCAGCGGGCTTGAGGAGACGGGACTTGCGTTGATTGAGGCCAATCGAAGAGTAGATCGCCCCCGCAGGAGTCGCCAATCCCGCCTCCGATTGGGTGTTTGTGAGGGCGGGAGGAGGGCGATGTCACAGAGAAGGAAGGAGAAGGGAGTGGGGGTGTCACTCAGCCCGGCTGGGATAGGTGGAGCGACGCCTGCAATTCCCTGCTGCAGAGAAGAGGTTGGGAGGGGCAGGAGAGAGTGAGATGTTTACTGCGCAAGCGCCTCTCTGTTCCCCTTTCTCCCTCCACCCCCGGCTCCCTAAATCTTCTTCCAGGAAGACTTCCTTTCCCCCTACCCCTCCCTCGTTTAGCGGCCAAGTTGTTGAGATCTAACTTGCCAGGAAACCAAGAACCCCAGAGTGGAGGAAACAGTAATTCAAGTCTAATTCCATTAAGCAGATGTTAAAACTGAGGTCCAGGGAGGCTGCATGACTTGCCCAAGCTCAACACAACTCGGAAGTGGCAGAGCCGGAATTTAAACTGTATTTTGGCTTTTAGCCACTTTTCAATATTTAGTGCCTTTTTTTTTCCAACCATAATACCACTATGCAGATATCTGATCAAAATTTGGACTCTCCTCTGCCAGACTTGGAGCTCCTCCTGAGCAAAAATGGGACCTGGTACTGCAGCTGACTGGTTAAAAGGAAATAAAGGGTGAATCTGCTTTGTTTGCCCCAACCACCGCCCCCTTAGAGACCCGGAGATCCTCTTTGCTTTACTGGCTTTGGGGAAGGCAAAGCCTCCGGAACTCCAACTCCCCGGCTATTGAGAAATTTGGGGCAAAGGGTACTGGAAGAGTCCATTTCTGTCACTTTGAGGAACTAAACCCCACCCCACCATCCTTTTCTAATCTCAGATGTCTAGTATTCTTGGAATGAGCCTTGGTGGAGCGTCCTGGATCCGGGGACGTTCCACTCTGAATCTTTGGGGGAATGGGGACGGAGCCACAAGAGGCCAGCTAATAGGTTCAGCGGGCCCCTCCTTTTGGATTCCAGGAATGGGGCTTGGGAAAGTCATTCTGGATTCCAGGAGTACAGACATTGCTCAGCTGTTTTAGTGACCAGGAGAATCCATTTTTAGTATACCTGGAGGTGCTGTCTGCCCCTAACGAACATAGAGTGGCCCCATTAAAAACAACAATTACTAGAACCCAGAGTTAAAAGAAAGTCCTTTTTTATGGAAAGATACATTAGGCATTCCAAGGAGTGGAGGAGTCCATTCGAACACGGAGAGGGAATCACTTTCTCCATGAAACTGTTAGGTTTTCAGACCAGGCTGTGAGTAAGTCCACATTAGGAGGTCTAGATAAGGTTTGAGCAACCCTTTTTGGTATTAAGACAGAGCATTAATAGGGAACCCCAGGTTCCTTGAGTTGCTCATGGGTGGAACCACTAATAGCAGATTTTGACTTTTGAGCAGATGAACTCTTTATTTTCTTCAGAAAAATGATGCATCCCTTGAGCAGCTCCAGAGACTGGAGTTTCTGTGCACTACTGGGCACCATACGGAAATATGAAACGTCAAAAGACATGGTTCAGACCAAAATCTCACAAACCGCAGAAAAAGAGCCAAATGAAACTGAACTCACCAATTTTCCTGAAAGAGAGTTCAAAATAAAAATTATAAACATGCTTACGGAGGTACAGAAAAATATTCAAGAACTCAGGAACAAATTTAAGTCAGAAATTCAATCATTAAGAAATTTCATATCTGAAATGAAACATACAATGGAGGGATTTAAAAGCAGATAAGATGTAGTAGAAGAGAAGGTAAATGGAATAGAAATTAGAGAAGAGGAATACGAAAAAGCTGAGGCACAACGAGAAAAAAGAATCTCTAAGAATGAAAGACTATTGAAAGAACTGTGTGACCAATCCAAACAGAACAATATTCACATTATAGGGGTACCAGACGAAGAAGAAAGGGAAAAAGGGATAGAAAGTGTTATTGAGGAGGTAATTGCTGAAAACTTCCCAAGTCTGGGGAAGGAGATAGTCTCTCAGGCCATGGAGGTGCACAGATCTCCCAACACAAGGGACCCAAGGAAGACAACATCAACACATATAATAATTAAAATGTCAAAGATGAAGGTTAAAGACAGACTTTTAAAAGAAGCTAAGAGAGAAAAAAGATCACATACAAAGGAAAATCCATCAGGCTATCATCAGACTTCTCAACAGAAACCTTACAGGCCAGAAGGGAGTGGCATGATATATTTAAGGCAATGAAGCAGAAGGGCCTTGAACCAAGAATACTCTATCCGGCAAGGTTATCGTTTAAATTTGAAGGAAGGATTAAACAATTTTCAGATAAGCAAAAGCTGAGAGAATTTACCTCCCACAAACCACCTCTACAGTGCATTTTGGAGGGACTTCTATAGATGGAAGTATTCCTAAGGCTAAACAGATGTCACCCAAGAAATAGACAGAGTACAGAATATGATTCATAACATACAAAGAATGGAGGAGGAAGAAAAAGGAGGGAAAAAAAATTTAGGTTGTGTTTGTAATAGCATACAAACTAAGTTAAATTAGACTGTTAGATAGTAAGGGATTTGCCCTTGAACCTTTGGTAACCATGAATCTAAAGCCTGCAATGGCAATAAATACATACCTATTGATAATCACCCTAAATGTAAATGATCTGAATGCACCAATCAAAAGACATAGAGTTACTGAATGGATAAAAAAAAAAGACCCATCTATATGCTGCCTCCAAGAGACTCACTTCAAACCCAAAGACATACACAGACTGAAAGTAAAGGGATGGAAAAAGATATTTCATGCAACTAATAGGGAGAGAAAAGCAGGAGTTGCAGTACTTGTATCAGACAAAATAGACTTCAAAACAAAGAAAGTCACAAGAGACAAAGAAGGACATTACATAATGATAAAAGGGTCCGTCCAACAAGAGGATATAACTGTTATAAATATCTATGCACCCAACACAGGAGCACCTACATATGTGAAACAAATACTAACAGAATTAAAGGGGGAAATAGAAAACAATGCATTCATTTTAGGAGACTTCAACACACCACTCACTCCAAAGGACCGATCAACCAGATAGAAAATAAATAAAGAGACAGAGGCACTAAACAACATATTAGAACAGATGGACCTAATGGATATCTACAGAACACTCCATCCAAAAGCAACAGGATACACATTCTTCTCAAGTGCACATGGAATATTTTCAAGAATAGATCATATACTAGACCACAAAAAGAACCTCAGCAAATTCAAAAAGATTGAAATTGTACCAACCAGCTTCTCAGATCACAAAGGTATGAAACTAGAAATAAATTCACAAAGAAAATGAAAAAGCCCACAAACACATGGGGACTTAATAACATGCTCCTAAATAATCAATGGATCAATGACCAAATAAAAACAGAGATCAAGCAATATATGGAAACAAATGACAACAATAATTCAACACAGCAAAATCTGTGGGACGCAGCAAAGCCCGTGCTAAGAGGGAAATATATTGCAATACAGGCCTACCTCAGGAAAGAAGAACAATCCCAAATGAACAGTCTAAACTCACAATTAATGAAACTAGAAAAGGAAGAACAAATGAGGCCCAAAGTCAGTAGAAGGAGGGACATAATAAAGATTAGAGCAGAAATAAATAAAATCGAGAAGAATAAAACAATAGAAAGAATCAATGAAAGGAAGAGCTGGTTCTTTGAGAAAATAAACAAAATAGATAAACCCCTAGCCAGACTTATCAAGAAAAAAAGAGAGTCTAATCACATAAACAGAATCAGAAATGAGAAAGGAAAAATCACTATGGACAGGACAGAAATACAAAGAATTATGAGAGAATAGAATGAAAAATTATATGGTACAAACTGGATAACCTAGAAGAAATGGACAACTTTCTAGAAAAATACAACCTTCCAAGGTTGACCCAGGAAGAAACAGAAAATCTGAATAGACCAATTACCAGCAAAGAAATTGAATTGGTAATCAAAAAACTACCTAAAATTAAACACCTGGACCAGATGGTTTCACTGCTGAATTTTATCAAACATTTAGTGAAGACCTAATACCCATCCTCCTTAAAGTTTTCCAAAAAGTAGAAGAGAAAGGAATACTCTCAAACTCATTCTATGACACCAACATCACTCTAATACCAAAACCAGGCAAAGACACCACAAAAAAAGAAAACGACAGACCAATATCCCTGATGAACATAGATGCAAAAATACTCAACAAAATATTAGCCAACCAAATTCAAAAATACATCAAAAAGATCATCCATCATGATCAAGTGGGATTCATCCCAGGGATGCAAGGATGGCACAACATTCGAAAATCCATCATCATCATCCACTATATCAACAAAAAGAAGAAAAAAAGCCACATGATCATCTCCATAGATGCTGAAAAGGCATTTGACAAAATTCAACATCCATTTATGATAAAAACTCTCAACAAAATGGGTATAGAGGGCAAGTACCTCAACATCATAAAGGCCATATATGACAAACCCACAGCCAACATAACTTAACAGCGAGAAGCTGAAAGCTTTTCCTTTAAGATCAGTAACAAGACAAGGATGCTCACTCTCCCCACTTTTATTCAACATAGTACTGGAGGTCCTAGTCACGGCAATCAGATAACACAAAGAAATAAAAGGCATCCAGATTGATAAGGAAGAAGCCTAACTGTCCCTGTTTGCAGATGACATGATAGAGTACATAAAAAACTCTAAAGAATCTGCTCCAAAACTACTAGATCTAATATGTAAATTCAGCAAAGTTGCAGGATACAAAATTAATACACAGAAATCTGTTGCATTCCTATACACTAATGGTGAACTAGCAGAAAGGGAAATCAGGAAAATAATTCCATTCACAATCACATCAAAAAGAATAAAATACCTAGGAATAAACCTAACCAAGGAGGTGAAAGACCTATACCTTGAAAACTACAAGACACTCTTAAGAGAAATTAAAGAGGACACTAATAAATGGAAATTCATCCCATGCTCTTGGCTAGGAAGAATTAATGTTGTCAAAATGGCTATCCTGCCTAAAGCAATCTACATATTCAATGCAATCCCTATCAAAAAACCAACAGCATTCTTCAATGAACTAGAGCAAATCATTCTAAAATTCATATGGAACAACAAAAGACCCCGAATAGCCAAAGCTATCCTGAGAAGGAAGAATAAAGCAGGGGGAATTATGCTCCCTGACTTCAAGCTCTACTACAAAGCCACAGTAATCAAGACAATTTGGTACTGGCACAAGAACAGACCCATAGACCAGTGGAACAGAATAGAAAGCCCAGATATAAACCCAAGCATATATGGTCAATTAATATACGGTAAAGGAGCCATGGATATACAATGGGAAAATGACAGCCTCTTCAACAGCTGGTGTTGGCAAAACTGGACAGCTACATGTAAGAGAATGAAATTGGATTACTGTCTAACCCCATACACAAAAGTAAACTCAAAATGGATCAAAGACCTGAATGTAAGTCATGAAATGATAAAACTCTTAGAAAAAAATACAGGCAAAAATCTCTTGGACATAAACATGAGCAACTTCTTCATGAACATATCTCCCCGGGCAAGGGAAACAAAAGCAAAAATGAACAAGTGGGGCTATATCAAACTAAAAAGTTTCTGTACAGCAAAGGACACCATCAGTAGAACAAAAAGACATCCTACAGTATGGGAGAATATATTCATAAATGACATGTCCAATAAGGGGTTGACATCCAAAATATATAAAGAGCTCACGCACCTCAACAAACAAAAAGCAAATAAGCCAATTAAGAAATGGGCAGAGGAGCTGAACAGCCACTCCTCCAAAGAACAAATTCAGATGGCCAACAGGTACATGAAAAGATGCTCCACATCACTAAACATCAGAGAAATGCAAATTAAAACCACAATGAGATATCACCTCACACCAGTTAGGATGGCCACCATCCAAAAGACAAACAACAACAAATGTTGGCGAGGATGTGGAGAATGGGGAACCCTCCTACACTGCTGGTGGGAATGTAAACTAGTTCAACCATTGTGGAAAGCAGTATGGAGATTCCTCAAAAAACTCAAAATAGAAATACCATTTGACCCAGGATTTCCACTCCAAGGAATTTACCCTAAGAATGCAGCAGCCCAGTTTGAAAAAGACAGATGCACCCCTATGTTTATTGCAGCACTATTTACAATAGCCAAGAAATGGAAGCAACCTAAGTGTCCATCAGTAGATTAATAGATAAAGAAGATGTTGTACATATACACAATGGAATATTATTCAGCCATAAGAAGAAAACAAATCCTACCATTTGCAACAACATGGATGGAGCTAGAGGGTATTATGCTCAGTGAAATAAGCCAGGCAGAGAAAGACAAGTATCAAATGATTTCACTCATCTGTGGAGTATAAGAATAAAGGAAAAACTGAAGGAACAAAACAGCAGCAGACTCACAGAACCCAAGAATGGACTAACAGTTACCAAAGGGAAAGGGACTGGGGAGGATGGGTGGGAAGGTAGGGATAAGGGGGGAAAAGCAGCATAACAATTAGCACACGTAATGCAGGTGCGGGGGACACGGGAAAGGCAGTATTTATAGAGAGGACAAGTAGTGATTCTATAGCATCTTACTGAGCTGATGGACAGTGACTGTAGTGGGGTATGTGGGGGGGACTTTATAGTAGGGGGTCTAGTAACCATAATGTTGTTCAAGTGATTGTACATTAATGATATAAAAAAAATGATGCATCCCTCATCTTTCCATATGGGCAGATAAGCCCTCCATCAATCCCCAGGCCCTCTTGCCAGACCCCCTCTCTGTCCCCCACCCAAACCAAGGCCAGGTCACATCTGAAGTGAGCCACCTCCCTCTGTTGTCACTGCCTCACCCTGTGCAGACCACCATCACCATCATCTTTTGCCTGGAACCTTGTCGTGACCTCCCTTGCTACCCTCCCTGCTTGCATCTAGCCACCCACAGTCCATTCTCCACATGCACCCGGGGCGCTCTTTACCACGTCAACCAGCTGTGTCCTTCCCCAGCTTAAACGTTCCAGCCGCACTGGCCTCCGCTTAGCCATTCAGACATTCCAGCGGCATTCTTACACCCACCCGGACCCTGCCTTTCCCCATGGCTCACCCTCCGGGTCTCAGTTCAGTGGCCCCACTTCGGAAAGGACTTCTGGATTTAGGGATCTAAAGCAATCTCTCTCTGTCATACTTAACATATTATGTAGTATTTAAAAAATGTTACAGATATTTTCACGTATATCCCAAAGTGGAAGGGTATAAGTCTGCCCCATATACCAAGTTCCAACAATTATCAACATATAACCTCTACTGTTGTATCCATACCTCCCTCCATCTCATTTACCCACTGCCACTGGATTAGTTTAAAGCCAGCTCCCCTCATCAGACCATTTCATCCCCATCACCCACTTTCTTCCTCAACATTTTGTTATGAAAATTTTTAAATAGAAAGTTGAAGCAACTGTCCAGTGAACACCTGTGTATGGCCTCACCTTGATTCTGCCATTAACATTATTATTCCACTTGCTCTATGGCATTTTTATCCATCTGGCCTTCCCTGCCTCCACCCTTCAATCCCTTGTGTGTTTTTGATGCATTCAAAGTAAGTTTCAGACATCACTACACTTCCCCCTTGTTGTGGGTTCAACTATGTCCCCCAAAAGACACTGAAGTCCTAACCGCCAGGACCTGTCAATTTGACTTTATTTGGAAAGAGGGTCTTTGCCAAGATGAGGTCTTTGGATGGATGGATCGAGAGAGTATTATGCTCAGTGAAATAAGCCAGGCAGAGAAAGACAAATGCCATATGATTTCACTTATTCGTGGAATATAAAAACAAAGCAGAACAGAAGGAACAAAATAGCAGTAGACTCACAGAGAAGTGACTAGTGGTTACCAAGGGGGAGGGGTTGGGAGGGGTGCAGGGAAGGAGAGGGATAAAGGGGTATAATAATTCGCATCACAATATAAGTTGATCACGGGAACTGTTGCACCTCTGTGATGGTCATTTGAAACCAACATAAAATTGCCTATTAACGACACTTTAGTAAAAAACAATAAAAATAAAAAAGACGAGGTCTTTTGTGTTGGCCCTGATCCAGTACGACTACGTCCTTAAAAAGGAGGAACCCTGAACACAGAGACAGATGTGTACAGAGAGGCAGTGTGAAGACCCAGGGAGAAGATGCTATCTGCTAACCGAGTAACTCCCGAGAGCCCCAGAAACAAGGAAGAGAGGCCCGGGACCGACCCCCCCTCACAGGAACCAACCCTGCCGACACCTGACCTCTGACCTCTGGCCTCCAGAACTGTGAGACTCCGGAAGCCATATAATTCCAAATCCTTCAAAGTACCTCTCATTAACTATAGTTTATTGTTCGTTTAGATTATTTTTTAACAGGCAAAATTTACACACAGTAAAAGGCTTAAATCCCAAGGGTGTAAATCGATGAGGTTTGACAAAGGCACAGAGCACCGTTACCCCGCTTTGATTCCTTCTACATCACTTACTGACATCTGAGGTTTTTGTTTGCTTCTTTGTACTGCCTGCCAGCCTCCTCCCCACCCCAGTGTTAGATCCTCTGGAGCGGGGACTCAGCCCACATTCACCATCTTCCGGAACCCAGGGAAGTGCCAAGTCCAGGGTATTGCATGAGAATTCAAGTAGGAATGTCAAGGGTTGGGTAACCCCAAGTCTCAGAGAGAGGGAGGTTGGACCCCACCTCCCCAAGAACCACTGCCCATTGTAAACTCTAGACAAGAATAAATACATCCAGCGCTGTTCTGAAGGGGAGGAACAGATCAGGGTAGAACTAGAATCCAGCACAAGAGTTCCCTGAAAGCCCAGGGGGAATAGCTGAGCCCCCCCCCCCCCCCCCCTTACTGGAGCTCAGTGGTTGGGTCCTTTATGAGGCAGGCTGTGGCATCAAGGACTTGGAGGGTCAGTGGTGAGAGTAGGTGGACAGTCTCAGAGGAAGGATGCCCTGGGAGCAGGGCCCCCCTCCCCACGCCATGGCAAGCGTGGTGGTGAAGACCATCTGGCAGTCCAAAGAGATCCATGAGGCTGGGGACCCCCCTGCGGGGGTCGAGAGCCACTCCCAGCTGGTTCCTGAGGCTTCTGGGGGGCTGACCAGCCCGGCCAAGGGGATTGTGAAGAAAAAGAAGGCCGTGTCGTTCCACGGGTGGGTTCACTGCACCCTGTCAGGGGCGGTCCTGGCAGCCAGCACTGCCTCCCACAGAGCGCGAGGGCCACCATGGGCACTGCGGGAAGCGTGGGGAGCAGAGGAGGGCAGGCAGAAGGGCGGTGGCAAAGGCGAAACAGGGCAGCGGAGGGAGAGAGGGAGAAGGTAGCAGGGGATGGTGGGACAGAGGATGAAGTAAGAAAGAAGAAAGGGATATTGGGGATGGAAGAGGCAGAAAGTAGCCAGTAAGGCTGGAGCCCGAGAGACCAGGCGATGTGGAGACTAGGCAGGAGGGGCCTTGACACTGGGGCCGATCTTGACCTTCCTGCGCTTCCTCCTCCCCAGGGTGGGGCCTTGGGTGTCCCATGAGCCAACGCACTGGTGCCTGAACCTCAAACGGTCGGCGGCCTACACCAACGTGTCCCTGCTCAGCCTGGTGACCACGGAGCCCGCTGACGCCTCAGGGACAGAGTCGGCCGTGGAAGACAGCAGCCCGTGGGCACTGCCTGTGCCCCCGCCCTCTCCCACCCCGCCCCGGGCTCCAGATGACCCAGACATCATAGGAATACTGGTGAGGCGCCGCACCACCCCCCCCCCCCGGCTGGGGAAGATGAGGGTCCTCACCCCGCTCGCAGGGAAATACTGAAGATGGGGAGCAAGGATCTGGATTTGGAATGAGGTGCTGGTCACCCTCTGGGACCTGGAGGAACGGCCTCCTTCTCCCCAAAAAGCCAGCCATGAGCCGGGTCCCCCCTGCGTGAATGATGCCTGTTGCCTGGGAGTTGGCCTTTGGTTCATTCAGTTACTTCCGAATGTCCTGGGTAAGGCTGGGGTCACCGGCAGGAGGGAGGCCAAGTCCCTACCACTGGGGATCATGTAGTGGGGGTGACAGAGACACACTGGGGCGATAAATTCCATAATGAAGGTAATACTGGGGATCCCAAAGAAGGGCCTTCCAACCAGGCTGTAAGTATCAGGGCAGGTTTCCTGGAGGAAGCAGTGTTGGAACTGGGCTTTGACGGATGAGCAGGAGTTCTCTGAGGGGAATCACCTGTCAATCTGAGCAAAACTGGAGGTGAGCAACATCTAGAGGAATTTAGAGAATTTCTGACTGGAACACAGAGTGCTACAGCTTGGCCCTTTAACTACCCCCACCAACCTCCACCCTCTGCCCACCTTCCCCTGGGCCAGGCCCTGAATTGGGCTTGATGTGGACACTGAGGATTACACTACCAGTAGCCATAATCGTAACGATGCTAATAAGATTCATTAGCATTTACTGAGCACTTTCTATGTTCCGGGAGCCTCGGTTTTCTCATCTGTAAAGTGGAGATGCATGTGTTCATTCTTTCAACAAAATTTTCTTGAATGCCTGCAATGTGCCAGGCACTGGTCTAGGGGCAGGAAATATAGCAGCATCTAAGACAGAGCTCTGGATATAACTCCCCTGTTTCAGGAGGTCATCAGGACAATGAAATGCAATTCATTCAGGTGAAATGTTTAGCACAGTAGCCAGCTCTAAATGAAGAATACATGTTGGTTATTATTGTCGTTATTATTTATTCCCATTTCACAGATGAAGATATTGAGACCTGAAAAGGTTAAATAGCATACCTAAGGCCACCCAGCTTGTAAATAGTGAGCTAGGTTTAGGAGTCAGGGGTGGGGGACACCCAGCACTGAGAGGAGCAGTACAGGTCACTGTAGGAGCCCTGAAAAGGGAGGCCTTGGCCCAGTCAGAACACACAAGTCAGATCTTGAAGATAAGGAAGGTATTCACCAGGCAGAAGTCAAGGAAGGGTTCTCCTGCTAGCTGGAACAGCATGGGCAGAAGGACGGGGGTTGAAGAGTCCAGGAGAGGGGTGTCACTACAAGTCGGTGGCTGTGGCTGGAGTGTGAAGTGTGAGATGAGTCTGGAGAGGGGAGGGCACAGGCCACCCAGGCTGAGAAATGTGCTTGTTATCTTGAGAATGGAGAGACACCGACACGGAGGGTTTAGGGGCAGGGTAGAGGAAGTCAGGCGTTCTGACTCCATTCATTCCCATTTACCGAGCACCTATTGTGGCACCACGTCCCTCCGGTGGGGATCCCATTTTCCTTTCTTAGAAGTTCTGTACGGGAACCTGTACAATTACCAGTGCAAAGGTAAAAACAAAAATAACTGAAGGGTAGTGAGGGGCGGGGGTGATCTCTGCAAGGCAGAGGGCTTGTACGAAGCTTGGCCAGGACTAAGCATGACGCTAAAGCAAAGTCCTTTCTCTCCCTAGAACAGACTCCTCTGGGGCCAGGTGGGAGACATTTGGAGGGCAGAGACTGGGGAGGCGGCTGGGTAAGGGTCCAGGATAGGAGGACCAGATGGAGAGAAGGGAACAAAGGCAGGGAATCTTGGGGGGATGGAAGGCTCCGGAGAGATCTCCCCCACCCCCGCAGGACAGTTTCCCCCCCTCTCTCTTTGAGCATCCCTCAGGCAGCACCTGCAGAGGGCTGCCTCCTACCAGAGCTATTTCTAAGCCACGTCTCTCAGCGGATGGTGATGCCTGGGAAAGAGCTCTGGACAGCTGAGATCGAAGCCTGAGGCAGCCACGAGCTTGGGGTGGGGCTGCAGGGGAGCATTTGCCTTTCCGGGGCTTCCGGTTCCTTCTCCGTGAAACAGAAAAAGTGATGATAGCCAACACCTCAGGGTATGTGCAGGAGCAGTGAGAAGGTGGACAGCAAGAGCGTGTCCCAGCCCTCGGCGCCTGAGCTACATCGGGAAAGAAAGCTGGAGACAGGCAGAGAGGAGGGGGTGGAAGCCTGGTGGGGGTGGGACAGGGGCCTAGAGAGAGAGAGAGGGCCCGGCCCAGTGTGGGGGTGATACTCAGAGACAGAAGAGGAAAATAATCCAAAGGGGAGGCCGAGTTCAGAGAGAAAGGCGGAGAGAGAGAAACAGGGAGACTCAGAAAAGGGAAATTTAAAACACAAAGGAAGACAGAAACAACAGCAGATCAGAGACCTGGATATTGTGGAGGAAAGTGACCCAGAAAGGAGGGGACAGAGACCTAGACAGGTGGGCACAGAGACCTGGGGAAGAGGACAGACACCTAGAGAGAGAATGGAAGGGCACACACTCTGAGATCTGGAGCACAGAGACCAAGTGAGAGAGAGACAGAAACTAGGGATACAGGAGGGGACAGAGACCCAGAGAGGGAAGGGGCAGATACCAGAGAGGCGGCACAGGGAACTAGAGGGAAAGGGCCGAGCTCTACGGGGCACGGGGACCCTGGCTGAGAGAGTGACAAGCCCCAGGTTGGATGGAGAGAGAGCAGGAGAGGGGGCAGCAGGCAGCTCTGGCTCCTCTCCGAAGCGCCGACATCTTTATGAGTCTAAGGATGCAGCTGAGAAGGTGGTACTGCTTTCTGGGAAGGTCAGTTGACTCACTGTGAAGATGGGCAGGGCAGACCATTTCACCCCTGCTCGGGACTTGTCGTGCTGTCTGCACAGTTCCCTGAGGCTGCTGTGAGGTCTTGGTAATAAGCCCCTTCTTAGCAGATCCTGTCCTACTGCCAGTACTTTTAACCATGCTGATGCTAATCACGATGCCGGCCTTACTGATCGCATCACCTCGCAGACCCTTCCTCACTGCCTGTCTGAGCAGGTGTGAGCATTAACATTGCATGAGAAGGGAAACCGAAGCTGGCTCGGAATGGGGATTTGCATTGCTGAGTCGGGCGGGTGGCCCAGGAGGGATTTGCCCTCAGGTCTCCCACCTCACCATGATGTCACTCACTTCTCAGCCAAGCCAGGGTCTGACTTCACCAACTCCTTTATCTGCTCTCAGTGAAGCTAAAACTCACCTCCAGGGACAAAAGCTGCCCTACTTCAAAGAAGTATTGACCAAGGGCCTTTCTAGACCAGCCCGTGTTCCTCCCAACAGCAGCCCTGTGAAAGTAGCTCGTAGTCCCATCTCCATTTTGCAGGTAGGGAAACAGAGGCACAGAGACGTGAAGTCCTCTCCCTGTGGTCACACAGCTAGTAAGTGGGAGAACTGAGTTAACCCCACACTCTGCTTCCTTCGTTTCCCAGAACACCTACCTTTGGGAAACCCGAGACCCTCTGGGTCTTTAGTTTAAAAGTTATTACTTTGTGTATTGGTTAGCTATTGCTGTGAAAAAATTATCCCAAAACTTAAAACAACAAACCTGGAGTGGCTTAGCTGGGTGATTCTGGCTTAGGGTCTGTCATGAGGTTGCAGTCAAGGTTTCTGACAGGGGCTACAGTCCCAAGGCTCGACGGGGGGCCAGAGCTTACACTTCCAAGATGGCGCACTCACATGGCTCTTGGTTGGATTCATTTCCTTGCCACATGGGCCTCTCCATAAATGGCTTCTATTATTCCCCAGAGCAAGAGAGAGCAAGCTGGAAGCCACAGCTCCTTTTATGAACCAGTCTCTTTAGTCACACACCATCATTTCTGCCTTATTCTATTTACTAGTAAATGAGTCACTAAATCCAGCCCACACTCCAGTGAGGGGGCAAAGGCTCCCCATTTTAAAGGAATGTCAAAGAATTTATGGACATATTTCAAATCATGGTATTTTGTGGATTTTTTTGTAGATACCTTCCATCAGGGTGAGGAAGTTCCCTTCTGTTTCTACTTTGTTGTATTCATCATGAAAGGATGTTGGAATTTGTCACTTTTTCTCTAGTGACATGATCATGTGTTTTCCCTTTTATTCTATGAACATGGTATATAATGGATTCATTTTCATATGTTGAAACAACCTTGCATTTCTAGAATAAATCCTCCTTGGTCAAGTTGTACAATTCTTTTTCTATGCTGCTGGATTTGGTTTGCTAGATTCTGTTGAGGATTTTCAGAAGGTATATCAGTCTGCTGTTTTATTTTCTTGTGATATCTTTGGTATTAGGGTAACACGGGCCTCATAGAGTGAGTTAGGAACAGCTCCTTCCTCTCTTTTTTTTCTCTTTTTCTTTTGTGGAAAAGTTTGAGATGGATTGGTAACAGTTCTTTTCTAAGTGATTGGAAGAATTCACCAGTGAAGCCATCTGTTACTGGGATTCTCTTTGTTGGAAGCTTTTTGATTACCATCTCAAACTCTGTACTTATGTGTCTATTCAGATAAGGATTCTTGGGTTAGCTGGCAGCTTGTGTGTGTCTAGGAATTTTTCCATTTCACCGAGGTTATCAAACTGGATGACATACAGTTGTTCATAATATTACCTTATAATCCTTTTCTTTCCATAAAATGGGTAGTAATGTGCCATCTTTCCTTTCTAACTTGAGTGATTTGAGTCTTCCTCTTTTCTGTGACCAGTCTAACTACAGATTTGTCAGTTTTGTTGATCTTTTCAAAAAGCTAGCTTCTGGTTTCATTGAACTTATCTATTTTTCTATTGTGTTTCATTTTTTTCTCACTCTCATCTTTATCATTTCCTTCCTTCTGTTAGCTTTGGGTTCAGCTTGCTCTTCTTTTTATAGTTTCTTAAGGTGGAATGTTAGGTTGTTGTTGTTTTTATTTTTTGATGCAGATGTTTATAGCTCTAAATTTCCCTCAAAGCATTGCTTTCACTGCAGCCTGTAAGTTTTATATGTTGCCCACAAGTTTTATATGATGTTTCCATTTTCCTTCATCCTGGAGTATTTGATCATTTTTCTTGTAATTTCCCTTTTTACCCATTTGTAGCTTATGAGTATGTTAATTCCTATATATTTGTGAGTTTCCCAAATTTCTTTGTGCTACTGATTTCTAATGTTGTTCTTCTGGGGTCATAGAAGTCAGAAAACATACTTTGAGGGATCTTAATTCTTTTAAATTATTGAGACTTGTTTTGTGACTTAATATATGGTCGGTCCTCGACCATAGGTAGAATGTTTCATATGCATTTGGTGCACTTGAGAATAATGTGTTGTGTGTGTGGCATGTTCCATAGATCTCTGTTAAGTCTGGTTGGTTTATAAAGTTGTTGAAGTCTTCTATCTCCTTAATGATCTTCTAATTGTTCTATCCATTATTGAAAGTGAGGTATTGAAGTCTCCAATCATTACTGTTGAATTGTCAATTTCTCCAATTCTGTCAGATTTGTTTCATGAGCTCTGTTAGGTGCATTTATATTTATAATTGTATCTTCTCAAAGACTTGACTTTTACAGTTTTTGCCAGTTTTTTCACTGTTTTTGTGGAAGGGTGGATTTTAGGGGTTCCTGACTCTATTATTTTATTTATGTCATCTTAATGCAATATCTCTTATCACATTGTTCTCCAGAGCATCATGCAAGAAATGTGATTTTGTCTCCATCTTACACTGGAGAAAAAGAAACTTCTTCTTTCTTTTCTCTTTGTGTATTAGTTCAGCAACTATGAAGAAAACCAAAACAATTGGTTTAAGCAGGATAGTTTATTTCTACATAAAAGCCTCAACTTAGTAAAGGTAGAGCAGGTCTGTTCTTCCCATACAACAGGTTACTGGTTGGCTCAGCTATTAAGTCACAAATTTGGGTGTTGTTAACAGACACAAAATAGCATAGCTTAAACAAGATGGGAAATGCTATCCCTAGCATGTAAGTCTTCACAAGGGTTATAATTGAGTATGGTGGTTCCACAGTGTTGAGGATTCAGGCTTCTGTCTTCTTGTGTCCTCTATCAGATGGTCCAAGGCAGCTGCTCTGACTTCAGCTGTCAACTTTGCATTCTAGTTAGTGGGGAGAGTGAAAGGGGGAAGTTTTCGCTGCTCTCCTTTACTAAAGGTATGACTTGGCAACTGCCTCCATGATTCCACTCACATCCCATTGGCCAGAACTTAATCATATGACCACCCCTAGCTGCAAGGAAGCCTGGGAAATGTAGTCATTGTCTCAGCAGTCACGTGCCAGGCTAACTCTTCTATAAATGTGAAAGAGCAGAGTAGCTCCTGCTACATTCATCCTTCTTGAGTCACAATTTGTTTGCCGCGAGTCACAAAGCATTTTATGGTGCTATAAGGTATAATGATCAGAGACTATATGGTGTCATGGTTTAAAACAAAGGTTCTGGGTTTAAATTCTTCAGGGCCGGTGTGTGTGCTGTGTACTTGGGGAGTACAAGAGATGTCCCCTGTCTGAGTCTCATTTGCCTCACTTGCAAAATAGACCAAATAACTTCAAAAGGTGTGGTTTTGAGAAATAAAAGAGGAAATGTGGGTACGGGCTTGGCCTGCTGCATAGTGAGTGCTTATATCTGGAAAGTGGGTTATCTTTAGAATTCCCCATGTCTAGAGAGAAAGAAAGAGCCTGTATTTTAACAGTTTATCCTACTTATATCTGTGGACGCCAGAGGCATTTATCTCTGGGTTTGGTTGAGCCCATCCTTCTTCCCCCACATGTCCGAGTGCTTCTCTCATCCCGCACTCCCTTCCGGAGCCTATTTACTTTTCTTCTCATCCACCAAGCAACACAAGCCCACTCCCTGGTATTATGAAGCAGGAATACCAAGAATCAAAGTAATGCAGCACTGGCCTCAGTCACACAGCCATTCCAGGGCAGAATCAAAGAGTAAACAGCCTCCTCCCACTTCCAGACCATTTCTGCAAGTTGGGGTTTGCTTCCACACACCCACCGACCCACCTGTCTCCCATTCTCCCCCAGAGTGGGGTCAACAGTGGATTGGTCCACGCCAAAGACTCCATCACCAGCTTGAAGGAGAAGACCATCCGGGTTAACCAGGACATGCAGACGCTACAGGTGTGAGGACCACCCCACAACATCTCCTCTTCCTCCAGAGCCAAATTCCCTTCTTACACCTCTCCTCCCACTCAATGCATCCACAGCCCAGTGGGGGAAGCTGAAGCTCTGCCAGGAAAGGGACCTTCCCAGGCCCATCCTCTGCTCCCCACAGGGTGAACCCCTGTGGCCCTGGCTAACCCTTCCTCCCTTCCACGCTTCAGAGTAAGTGTTCTGTGCTGAGCGAGAATCTGGAGAGAAGGAGGCAAGAGGCAGAAGAACTGGAAAGCTACTGTACTCAACTCAAGGTGACCCACAGTGGGGCAGGATTGGGGTGCGGAGAAGGGGCTAGAAGGAGGAAGAGGGTGGGAGGAAACTGGGGAAGAATGGAACAGGTGGAGGAGGTGGGTAAGTATCACTGGAGCGGTCTGAGGAGGAAGCCATCCCTTTAACCAAGGGAACCAGGCTGGTAAGGGGTAGAGCCGTAAGGAGACGTTGGGGAAGAACCAGGCTTATCTTGTATGGGGGAAGGGGGTGGGCCTGTATGGAAACAGCAAGGGTAAGGGTCAGGAGGTCGAACTCTTGACCCAGGAGAACTGCTGGAAGGTGACTTGGTCAGTGGAAGATGCTGAAATAAAAAACAACATCCTGAAGCAGAACTCTGCCCTGCTGGAGGTAAGGGGGAGTCCCAGGATTTGGGGAAGAGGATCAGATACACAAAGTAATTGAGGTAGACTTCAGGTGGGCCTTCCCACCTTGCCATCACCAACACCTCCCTGTCCCTTTGTGTTCACGGACATAATTCTCCTGGAGAGAGGCATTCGTGTTGGACTTCAAGTGGGAATGCCTATCGTGCCCACAGGCCCACTCATTTCCCAACAAAATATTGGAAAGGCTTCAGATCTTCCTAAACAGGAGGAACTGGAATTTGACCCCTTGGAGTGGGGTTGGAGGGCTGGATGGAGACATGGAAGCAGGCGTCGGGAGGTTAAAATGAGCTGGACTCCAGCTAGGCTTCAAATGAGACATCCCTCTCTAGTAACAGCAAGCTGCAGTCCATTTACACTTCAGACGGGATTTCCCAATATCCTGTCCCCACTTCCATTTACTTTCCAATCTTGGAGATTCAGTGGGTGGATTTGGGAGCGGAGGTGACTGTGGGAGGCAAGGGGCTGGACACAGTAGCCTGCCCTCCTTCACTGCCCAGGAGAAGCTGCACTACCTCCAGCAGCAGCTGCAGAATGAGACACCACGGAGGCAGGAGGCTGAGCTGCAGGAGCTGGAGCAGACGCTGGAGGCTGGCCTCTCTTGGCAGGGCCTGGGCCCTGCTGCCCAGCCCCCAGGCTGCTCCGGCCCACAAGGGAGCTCCGACGATTCCCGGCGGCGGCTGTGCAGCCTGGCCCCAGGTGGCTGGGGAATAGAGCCTCGGGCAGGGTTGGGCTCCACCGTAAGTGAGCAGGAGTTGCAGAAGGTCTCTGCAGGCCTCCAGGAGCTGAGGTGCGTGGGCTCAAGGGGTGGAGCCCCGAGGCGCTGAGGGGCCACAGGGGATGCAGCCTGGAAAATCTTAGCGGATAGGCCTATAGCGTGGAACCTCAAAGAGCCTAGGAGGGAAGGTTCTGGGGGCGATGGTACCTTGAGGAGGCTGTGTCTGGAGGAGCACATGTGGGGCTGGAGGGCAGGATGACGGGAGGTATGCATGCTAAGAGGTCAGAAGCGGAGTTCTGGAGGACACGGGAGGATTCTAAGAAAATGGACAGGCCGGGAGAATTTGGGGACTGGGTGGCTCTGGAGCCATGGGCAGGGAGGGGCCGATGGGGACATGTCCAAACCTAGCCCTGACCCGTTCCTTACCGCTGCCACTGCAGGAGGGAGGTGTCCTCGCTGACCGCCCGATGGCATCAGGAGGAGGGGGCAATGCAGGAGGCCCTGCGGCTGCTCGGCGGCCTGGGCGGCAGGCTCGACGGCTTCCTGGGCCAGTGGGAGCGGGCGCAGCGCGAGCAGGCGCAGATGGCGCGGGGCCTGCAGGATTTACGCGGTCGAGCGGACGAGCTCTGCACGATGTAAGGGCCAAAGCGAGGGCCTGGCTTGTGGCCGTGGGTGGGCGGGACCTTGCGTGTGGACACGGTATGCTGACAGGAGGAAGCCCCAATTAGAGAGCAGGGAGGGGCGTGCTAGTCCTATAAGGACTGAAGGGTGGAGCCAACTGGAGACGAGATGGGGTTCCATACCTCGATAGGACAAAGGGTGGAGCCATGTAGGAACAGGGAAAGCCAATGAGAGAGCAGGGAGAGGCATTTCAGCCCTTAAAGCGCGAAAATCCGAGCGAGAGGACGGGGCAGTGTTGGGTATTGCAGACTAGAAGGATAACGAGGTGCTGAGCTAATAATGGGTGAAGACTTGCAGCAATTTACTGATGGAGGGGCGACCTCGTAGCGCTGGTTACTCTCACGCCTCAGGATGGAGCGGTCAGCAGTGTCTGTGGCTTCCCTGAGAAGCGAACTGCAGGGGTTGGGCCGAGTGAAACCAATTCTGGAGGAGATGGGACGGCAACTGCAGAGCTCTCGAAGAGGGGCGGAGCTCCCCATGAACCTGGATCGGCCCCACCAAGGCTCCTGTTCTCGCTGTGCCAGGTAAGGGGCGGAGCCTGACTCCAGGTGCATTCTGGGTCACGTTGAGGACAGAGCGTTAGAGTTGAGCCACTGGCCAGGGTTGGGGGAGGGCGTTCATTGTGGGAGACATATATTGTGGCGGGAGCCACATTTCTTCCCTCTCCACAAGGTGAAGTCGGTGTCTTGTGGAACACAGGCTTCATACATTCCTGCATCTTGGATTTCCAGTGCATTGTGGGAAGGGTGGGAAGTGGTATTTGGCGGGAGGCCGGGTTTCTCCGCGTATGTGGGGAAGGTGAGACCTTGGTGTATGGCAGAACGAAGCGATACCATGCTTGGTTCATATTAGGAAGTGGGGGGACTTCCAATGGAATTTGGGTTCTGGTTTAATTACTGTGTTGTGGGAAATAATGATTCCTGATGAACTGACGGCTCTCTGGTACCCTGGGGAGTGGGAATCCCCAGGCACTGTGGAAAACAAAGGATACCTATGCACTATAGGCTGGTCCCAGTGCATGGTGGGAAGGTTGCATGGGTGCAGAGGAAGGGACCTGGGTGGAGGCTGGGTGGGTGGGTATAGGGCATCTAGGAATGGAATTGGTAGTTCGCCTCTTTCACCTGGTGACTGTCCCTCCCCCCAGCCAGGGGCCGCAGTTGTCCACGGAGTCCTTGCAGCAGCTACTGGAGCGAGCACTGACCCCATTAGTGGATGAGGTGAAGCAGAAGGGCCTGGCTCCCACCTGCCCCAGCTGCCAGAGGCTGCACAAGAAGATACTGGTACGTGGGACCATGAGCCACCGTGCTCCTTTTTTCTGTCAGTGCACGGGGAGGGGAGCCCCGGGCACAAGGATACTGCTGGTGTATGGCAGGATAGGAAGGGCCAAGCTGTGGGCTGCAGGTGTTGGGGGAATACTTGGCCTTAATGCATCAGAGGGGGAGGAGGGGCAAGCAGCGTGGTGGTTACAGCCTCGAAGGCCAATCATTATGGAACCCTGGGTGATGGCGTGGGCCCAAAGCACAATGGGACATCGGATCTGGAACACTGTGGGACACTGGAGACAGACACCAGTCTACAGTTCCATGGAATATGAGCCTGATTTTTTTTTAATAGACCTTAAGAGAGGCAACGCATTCTATGGGATCATTGAGGTCAGATGGGACCTAGCGAATGAAAGTCATAGTAAGCTATTGCATTATGGGAAATGGAACCACAGCTCTTCATGAGGCACTGCACTAGACTCAAGCCCCATAGCTGATGGAACTTGAGCCCTCTGTACATTCTGAAACAGAGATCTAATGTATTATGGGATATTGGCCTAATAGAAGTTGTAGTGGGTGAAGACAGTATGGGCCACTGATGTGGCCGAGCTACAGGACTAATACATGCTAAGACCTGGGGCTTGGTGCAGAGCGGGATCTAGGGAACGAGAGCACTAAGGACTGTCACTGTGACAGAGAGGTTGGTCTAATAGGTAAGGAGACGTGCAGCCTCCTGAGTTATGGGGTCCAGGAGATCACATGATAGACACATATCAAATGCGTGATGGCGATGGTTCCTGGGCATTAGAGGGCACTATGTTAGATGCTGACTTAGTGCTTTCTCAGACATAGAAGGCCGGTGAATTAGGGGACAGATGGTGAGACAGACACAGGTTTGACCCACAGTGGAATCTGGAAGGCTAGTGTGTTGTGGGCTGCTGGGGTCAACTCAGGCTCGAGGCATGATGGCACACCCTGGGGGAGGAATGTGGGCCCCGTGGGGTCCTGACTCTTGTCCTCCACAATCCAGCTCCCCCTCCACCCCCAGCCGAGTCCAGCAAGCCCAGCCGTGCTTACGCTCCTCTCCCCAGGAGCTGGAGCACCAGGCCTTGGCCAAACACTTCAGGGCAGAGGCCCTGAGTTCCACCCTTCGGCTGGCCCAAGACGAAGCCTTGTGGGCCAAGAACCTGCTGCTGATGGACAAGATGAAGCCGGAGTGAGGAAGGAGGCTGAGGGCATGGGAGGAGGGTGATATCCTGGGGAAGGCGCCTGCGTCACTCCCTCCTTCAACTCCAGCCCCATGGCATCTGGGCCTCACGAGCACCAGCTCCCCATTCTGTCATTATAGGGAGAAGGTGGCCACTCTGGACTATCTACACTTGAAGACGTGCTCTCTCCATGATCAACTCAGCAACCTGCCACTTGAGGGGTCCACCGGAACAATGGGGGGAGGTAGTGCTGGGGGAACTCCCCCAAAACATGGGGGCCCACCCCCCAAGCAATAAACAGCCCCTCATGCTGGCATGAATTCTGTCATGCCAATATTTTTTAGGGTCATTTCTACCAGATAAGTATCCACTGCTGTGTAAAAAATTACACACACACACAAACTTAGCTGCTTAAAACAATAAGTATATATCACTCATTTTGGGATGGTCAGGAATCTGGAGTGGCTTAGCCAGATGGTTCTGGCTCAAGGGCCTCATGAGGCTGCTGTCAGGATGTCAGCTGGGGCTTCAGTCATCTGAAGGTTTGACTGGGGCTGGAGGCCGTGCTTCCAACATGGCGCCCTCACATGGCTCTCGGTTGGAGGTCTCGGTTTCTCCTGGGAGCTAGCATCCCCCAGAGCAAGCAGTCTACAAGAAAAGAAGCAGGAAGCTGGAGTGCTTTTGATGACCTAGCCTCTGAAGTTGCACACTATCATTTCCCCTTTTTATATGATTAAGTTGAGTCATTAAGTCCACATCATACTCAAAGAGCATGCCAAGGAATTTGCAGACATCTTTGAAGAGAATGTCAATTTGTGCACATCTATTAAACCATCACAGTAATGTTAATTTTAAGCTTTTAATCTAAACAAATAGAAAAGCTCACAAGTTAAAAGAACTCCTCAATGAATTATCATGAGATGGATATGTTCATGTAACTACAACCAAGATTTAGAAACTGCACCTTCCCAACACTCCCTGAAACTCCTCTCATGCCCCCTCCCAATCACTACCCTTTCCTCCTACCCCAAAGGTAATCCCCATTTTTTAACATGGTTGCAATAAGGTAAGAAAATAAAGAGTGTAAGGATAGGGAAGGAGGAGAACTATCATGATTCCTGGATGACATAATTGTTCACAGAGAGAACCACAGAGAACTCAAATAGAATCTGTAAATTATTCAAAATCAGCGAGCAAGAAAGCTAAATAAAAGGTGAACATGAAAAAGTCAATTTTGGTATGCCACTGATAAACAGAAAATGAAAACATTTTGACGGTACTAATTCTAAGCATAACTCTAGGAATCTAAAGAGATGCCATGATCTCTACAGAAAACTTTAAAACAGTGTTGAGAGATGTTAAAACCTTAATAAATGCTCATCTCACTATACTGATGGACAGTGACTGTAATAGGGTTGGTGGGGGGGACCTGATGAAGGGGGTAGTTTAATCATCACAATATTGCTCATGTAATTGTAGGTTAATGATACTAAAATAAAATAAATTGTAAAAAAAAACCTTAATAAATGGAGAGTTATACCATATTTATGTTTATAAGATATTATTATAAAGATGTTACTGCTCCCCAGTTGATGTATAGATTCAAAGGTAGCAGACTGAAGATTAACATGGCTTCATTTCTATCCACAACACGGTGGGGACTGGGAGGTCTAAAGACCCTCACCGGTTGCGTCATCATTCTCATTTTGCTCAGTGCCATGTATGAGTCCCCCACACAAAATCCATCTGTGGAATCCCTAATCCCCAGTGTGGTGGCGTTTGGAGACAGCATCAGGACGTAATTAGGCCTAGATGAGGTCTTGAGGGTGGAGCTACCATGATAGGGTTTGTGCCCTTTTGAGACCCAATCTCAGTTTCTCTCCCTCTCCACGTGTGAGAATACAGCAGGAAGGCAATGAGCCAAAAGCCAGGGAGCAGGCTCTCACCAGACACAAATCTCCCAGCACTTTGCTGAACCATGAGAAATAAATGCGTGTTGTTGAAGCTACCTGGCCTATGGTATTTTGTTATCGAAGCCCCTACTGATTAAGATAGAGGATGAAATAGGTCCAAGACCATAAATTATTTACCTAAAGATACATAGTTAAGGAGTGAAAGAACAGTATTGCAGCGCATTGGTCTATCCCAAGCCCCTTCTACGTTCCTCCTAGAGATGGTGTGTTCTAGGGATAATTGCAATTCCATTTTCCACCTGCAAAAATACCATCATTTCATCAAAGCTCAAACAGCTGAGCAACCTAAGCCCAGAATCCCAGCTTGGGGATCTGTTTCCTGAGGCCACTCTTGGCCGCAAGGACAACGGCAGCAACCAGCCAACAAATAGCAACAATGAACGTTTGAAACAGAATTTGATTTAGGGCACTGGTTGCATTGATGATGGAAAACCTGAGGAGCCAGAGAGGATGGTGAGGGAAACCAGAGATTAGATCAGCAGGAAGCCACAACCACCCCTAGGCAGGAAGGACGTACGGAGGAGGTGGTGATGTCACGAGCCCAGGGACTGAGGTCACCTAATGGAAGCAAAAAACATGGCAACTGGGTGTAGGAAGAGCTGCAGCCTAAGAGCAGAATAAGTACCTGTCATCTCCCCACCACATCATTCTCTCTCCTGCCAGTGCCTCCCATAGGTTGAAGCCAGCAGAAGCTGGGTGACATGGAGGGCTGGGGAACAGAGCCGTTAGGGTCACCCCCCTGATACAGGGCAGATCATGGAAAAGGTAAAGAAATGGATCAGGTGTCAAACAAGCTCAGAACTGGCATAGGAATGTTAGGTTTGAGATGCTTATTAGAAATCCAAAAAAAGGATACCGAGTAGGCAGTTGGGTCTTGAGTTAAGGGAAGACGTAGGGTCTGGGCAGATAGATATTGTAACGACTGACAGAGGCAGTAGCTAAAACCGGGACATTGAATGAGACCATTGAAAGAATGGGTGTATATTTTTCAAAGCAGAAAGATAACAAAAAACTCAGACCTGGGGCACCCCAATGTTCAGAAGTGGACAAGTGGGGTAAGTGGACTCACAGTGGAGGCTGAAAAGGGGTGACTCCCTGAAAAGGGAGGTAGGAAGAAAACCCAAGGTGATGTCCTGGGAGCCAGTGAAGAAGCTACCAGTGAGGAAGGAGCAGTCAGTGTTTGCGCAGAAGGAGAAACTCATCGTAGGACTGACCCACCAAAGTAGTTTCAATGGAGTAGCGGTGGGAAAGGCCTGGAAGAGTGTACAGGCCTCCCCCGCTATGCAAAAGTAGAGTGTTCCTGTGAATCCCTTTATAAGCCAAAAGAAGCAATTACTATTTGGCAAAAGCAAAGATTCTCTTCCAATTTCTTTCAGTCAGTGCAAATAGCTATTGGTGTAGGTCTTTCCTACAAGCAAAGTGATACAACGTGAACTTTCAGATAGTGGGGGAAACCTGTATTTACGAGAATGGGTAGCAACGATTTAGAGATGATGGGTACAGACCACTATTTTAATGAGTTTTGCTGCAAAGGGCAGTGGAGAAATGAGTCGGTAGCCAGTGTGGCAAAATGAGATAGAGAAAGTTCAAGATTCTCAGGCTTTGCGTCCACCTATATGTCCCCAGTGTGAGACTCAGGGTCCCACTCCTCCCCAAATCTTCATATCAGAGATTTTTTGAGGCTTTAATTTTAACTTAGCAGTTAATTCTGCAACCCTCATGGTTACTGTTTATGTTGGACTTTCATCAATGTTGGCCCTGCATTTACAAGAAATACAGCATTCCTGTAGGGCTTTGCTAGACGCTCTCTGGTTCTCTGAGCGTAACTAGAGTTGAACTTAAAGACCTGAGATTCCAATGAACACCACTCCCCTTGTGGCCAGTGTCAGCGCCACAATGGTCAACTTGCAGCAGTCATCCGATCCCTCAAGCCACTCGATACTTTTGGAACTTCATCAAAGCCAACATGGATAATAATACATGATTAATCACGATGCTACTGCATACTATGAATTATGAGCATCCCGTTTCTCCCTAAAAACCAACTAAACCATCTTCCAAGCCCCGTCTTTGAGAAGCTGCTTCCCATTGTAAATATCAGTGTCCGTCAAGCTATATTCAGGAGACAGAAATCACAGGGTTGATTTCATATAAAGAAATGTTACTTAGGTTTAAAGAACTGGTAACCAGGTAACTAAAAAGGCAAAAGAGAACCCTACGATATCACGGTAACTGTAACTACCACCCACGGCCCCTGGGGCCGGAAAAACAAAGGATTGAGGTTAGAATTACTGAAATTAAACATTTGGATAAAGGGGCCCACTGGGGATGAAACGCAATGAAGAGGGGGCCGTGCTCAGGTGACACCGGTGCGTCTGAACTTAGAGGAGCACCAGGGACCTTCCTGGGAAACGCGCTGGTGTCACGGTGCTGGCACCTCTGGGGACGGTGGTACAAGATTTGGAAAACCCGCAAATTAGATTTAGCAGCGCTACAGGAAGGAATTGCCCTAGTTGGGGTGACGCTGTTCTGGGTGAAGTTGGGGAACGAGAAACTGACGGGAAGTAGGGAGAGAGCCAACGGGAAGGAGCAAGGTCCCCTCGTCTTTGCTTCCTCTAGGCATGGACAGTCCCTTTGCTGCCCCCTATTGGCAGAACATAACACAGCCGTTTGGCAAAGCAGCAGTGTGGTTTGCAGCGTCCTAGATTCACAAAGCCCCACCTAGAGGAGTGAATTTGAAGCCAAGAGATGATAGCGTAATAATTGGCACATAATAATGATGGTGCCCGCCAAGGACAGAGACGGTTAATAATCCAAATCCGTACCCCCAAGACTCAGATATATTTTTTTAACTACTTGAATACACGAAAGACTAATTGTTTTCTTGGATACCTGGTCTGAATGTTGTCCTGTCATACATTCTATCCAAATTCCTTTTTTAATGCAAATTAAATCAAAATCCCGATGAGATTATTTTTTTTAAAGGATTTGACCCGATGATTCTGAAGAAATAGATGAGAGGAGCAAAGACCTTTTTTTCCTATAGAATAATGATAAGATGGGTCTAAAACCAATGCTAAAATGTAAGGTACCTCAAAGGACACCATCAACAGAACAAAAAGGCATCCTACAGTATGGGAGAATATATTTGTAAACGGCATATCCGACAAGGGGTTAACAGCCAAAATATATAAAGAACTCACATGCCTCAACACCCAAAAAGCAAATAATCCGATTAAAAAACTGGCGGAGAATATGAACAGATAATTCTCCTAAGAAGAAATTCAGATGGCCAACAGACACATGAAATGATGCTCCACATCACTAATCATTGGAGAAATGCAAATTAAAACCGCAGTGAGATATCACCTCACACCAGTGAGGATGGCCAGCATAGAAAAGACTAAGAACAACAAATGCTGGCGGGGATGCGGAGAAAGGGGAACCCTCCTACACTGCTGGTGGGAATGTAAGCTAGTTCAACTATTGTGGAAAGCAATATGGAGGTTCCTCAAAAAACTAAAAATAGAAATACCATTTGACCCGCGAATCCCGCTCCTTGGAATTTACCCAAAGAATACAACGTCTCAGACTCAAAAAGACAGAGGCACCCCTATGTTTATTGCAGCACTATTTACAATAGCCAAGATATGGAAGCAACCTAAGTGTCCATCAGTAGATGAATGGATTAAGAAGATGTGGTACATATACACAATGGAATACTATTCAGCCATAAGAAAGAAACAAATCCTACCATTTACAACAACATGGATGGAGCTAGAGGGTATTATGCTCAGTGAAATAAGCCAGGCGGAGAAAGACAAGTGCCAAATCATTTCCCTCATTTGTGGAGTATAACAACGAAGCAAAACTGAAGGAACAAAATAGCAGCAGACTCAGAGACTCCAAGAAGGAACTAGTGGTTACCAAAGGGGAGGGTGGGTGGGGAGGGAGGGAGAAGGGGATTGAGGGGTATTATGTTTAGTACACATGGTGTGGGGGGGTCATGGGGAAGACAGTGTAGCACAGAGAAGGTAAATAGTGACTCTGTGGCATCTCACTACACTGATGGACAGTGACTGCATTGGGGTGTGGGTGGGGACTTGATAATATGGGTGAATGTAGTAACCACATTGTTTTTCATGTGAAACATTCATAAGAATGTTTATCAATAATGCCTTAATAAAAAATATATATATAAGTTACATCTGAGACCAATATAATATGGTATATCAACTATATTCAAATTTTTTTAATTAATGAAAATGTACTGAAAAAAATAAAATGAAATATAAGGTAATACTAATCAGTGTGGTTCTGTAAGATTAGAAAAATAATAAACATGAAAATTTCATATAATAAAAATAATACTTTATATGTTATCATAAAGCGACCAAGAATAGTGAAATAATTCAAAATTTTATTTTGAGGTTTGAAAATTTTTTCATTCCTTGACATCAAGTACATGTTTTTTTTCCACACCAACTAATTCTCTGATTCTCCAACTTCAACCAGGTATGTCCAATAATTCAATTCAATTTTGATGCTAACCGTCCAGAGTGTTAGCCCAGACCCCACAAGTTAAGGGCTCAGTTCCACAAGACTGTCCCCTTTCCAGACGCTGGCTGCAAACAGACTGCCCAGTTTCAAAACACATAGACAATGTAAGGAAGGGTCCGAGGGGTGGGCTCTGGACTACACTTTGAGGAAAAATGCTCAGAATGAAAAGGCTGAAGCACCCCTCTAGGGTAGTCATTCCTTCCTGCAAACCAGAGCTCAGCCCCCAGAGCAGTTGCCTACAGGAACACAAACTTAGCTTCTGGGGTAGTCTGTCTCATTAGAGGTCCGGTGAGCCATAAACCCCAGCAGACACACCCTGTATAGGTCACGCCCCTTCAATCTGACCTTCTGACTTGCTTTAACCAGTAGAATGCGGTGGAAGGATGCTCTGCCGGGTCCACGTCTAAGCTGAGGAAGGCCTGGCAGCTCCATTTCTCTACTCTGGGGAGGCTCAGGCACCCACAGAACAAGCCAGGCTTCCCTGCTGCGGAGACCTCTTGAGGAGACACCATGAAGAGACAGAGTCCTGGCCATCTACGTACCAGCCAACCCTCCAGCTCCATGTAGCCACACCGGCGACCACCGCAAGACCCATGAGCCCAACTCAATTCCAGGAGCCAATGGAATGGTTGGGCTTTAGGACTGTACAAAATATACATGACAGAAAATGTGCTATTTAACCATTTTTAAGGGTACAATTCAGTGGCATTAATTACACTCACAGTGTTGAGTGCACTGTTAACCATCACCACTATCTATTTCCAGAACTTTTCATGATCTCAAACAGAAACTCTGTTCTCATTAAACAAAACCTCCTCATTCCCCATTCCTCCCTCCTCCCAGCTCCTAGCAACCGCCAGGGACATCTTTTCATGTGCTTTTGGCTGTTTGTATATTTTTTCTGGAGAAATGTCTATTCAAGTCCTTGGCCTATTTTGGAATGGGGTTGTTTTTCCTTGTTGATTGGTAAGAACTCTGGATATTAACTTCTTATCAGATATACAACATGCATGTTTTCCCATTATGTGGGTTGTCTTTCTTTTAGGTGACTCCTCTAGGATGCAAGCGAGCTGGTTTGCCAAATTAACTAAATCTGGAGGGGAACATTGTTTCCCATTTCATCCTGCTTCTTTTAACTAAATGAGAAAGATGCTGGGTCAGCCAATTAATAAACATGCATTGAGTTCAGCACTACCTGGGTGGATTCAACAGCTCAAGGAAGAAAGGAATGTTCTTTGAAAACAATCTGAAGTCAGTCGTCACAATCAGGAACAGGTTCATCAGGCTTTGTGTGCAAGCCTGAATTTTAGTCCAATCCACAGGCTTTGGAAAAGCTACAGTAATGTTGCTCAGTGGAGATTTCTGGCGAGTGTTCTAGCATTTTGCCCAAAGTTAGGGGCCTGTTTATCTAAATCCCTTTCAGGTTGCTTCATTGAGCTAGTTTCATTCGGTGCTTGTACTGGCTGGCCCTCACCAACAAGCATGTGGACAGACTGATAGAAATCTGAGAAATCGGGTCAGGCCATTTCGTTAGAAATGCACACGAGGAGGGACTCGTTTTTAAACATAAAACACACTGGGGTCCCTGAAGGAGGCGGTGGGGGGGGCATCCTCAAAGCATTCTGACGATTGGGATCTGATTGCTTAGAGGGTTTTTGCTAGAGCAAAAAGAAAAATTCCTAAACAGCAGGGCTTCCATAGGGACAACCTAGTTCCAAAAGGATCCGGACCAAAGGCCAAACGAGTACACTCAGAAAGGACAAAACCTTAAAACAGACCCTGAATAAAGCCTGCGGAGCTCAAAACATGCAGAAAGCAAGTGTGAAATCCAGGAGAAAATTTACCCTCAAACTCCGGGGTCAGCAAGAAAGCAGTGAGCTCAATTGACTCTGTGGTTACCAGCACCTGTTTGCCCACCAGCCTCAGCGTTGTGTGGGGTCTTCTCTGGGTCTTCTACTTCTGATTACCAAGTAGTGTTTCCCTTCAAAATAAAACTGTCAATTATTTTGCCAACAAAAGTGGGTTGATCTGAGAATAGCAGAGAAACGCTATTCAGCATAAGCAAGCTATACCAAATCGGAGGAACGGAGCACGCTCTTTTATAGAGGAAAGGGCGCAGTTGGGCGGAGCTTTTGAAAACAAAAAGCCCATTGGAGTAAACTGGGAGGTCCAAGAACCGTGGCTTCTCATTGGCTGAGTATGACACTCTCTCATTGGCTGGGCTGTTCCCAGGGTATGAGGAAACCCTTCCTGCCTCCTGCAGGGCAGTAAGGTATTACGGTTTTGCAAGATCCCACCCTTCCTGCAGTTGAAGAGCTGTAGTAGGGAAAGCTCCCCACTACTGCTAGGCTATCAAAGGCTAGCTCCCCCTGCTAGCCTCCCAACTCCACGTTAGAGTGAGTTTCCTTTATTAATTTACGATTAATCCTGGTGTGCTGAGCCCTGATAGAAATGGAACATCAGAACAGAGGGCTTCGCATGACATGCAGCCAGCATGACCTATCATGAGTTCATTTTGTCGGAACTTCCAAGTATTTTAGGGTGGGTGGATCCAACCGTGATCCATCATACGATGGATCAGGAATCAAGCATAAGCAGGGCCAGAGAACACAAATAAGCTGCATGAGCAGGTGGGCTGGACACTGTTGACCCAACACCTGTCCCTCAGCTGACACTTATGTCTATATTGGGCAGGGTTGGAGTTGGGAGGAGTTCCTTACAATTAAATGAAAGAAGAAAAAGGAAGACAGCTGAGCAGTATTTTTACTCATTTAGCTCTTTGTTAAAGAATTTTGGAGCATATACAAAAGTAGAATATGATGAGTCCGAAACCTCAATGGCACATCTCTGACACCAAATGCAATGGTGTATTTTTTCCCTACATATATGTATAACAGTAACAATATTATACACCCACCAGTCATAGTAGTATAACTTCATTCAGGTACCCGGACCCAATTCCAAGGTGTGTAAGCTTGTGGGAGAGGGTCTTCCCACACATATTTACACCAAGCAATTCTTGAACAGCAGCAGCGTGTTGGAGAACTCAATTCAATTCTCATGCTATCTGCCCGGGGACAGCACCAGATTCCTGGATTAAGGGCTCCGTCCTACAAGACCACCCTCCGCCCCCGACTCCAGACACTGGTCACAAGCCTCAGGCAGTTTCCTATGCTTCTGACCTACCAGCTACAGATCATAGGTTCCCACAACCTCCCGCTTAGGTTCAATTAATTTGCTAGAACGGTTCACAGAACTCAACAAAACACATTACGTTTACCAGTTTAATAAAGGATACAAGTTAACAGCCAGATGAAGAGAGACACAGGGCAAGGCCCCAAATAAAGGAGCTTCTATCCTCGTGGAGCTTGGGGCCTGGCTCGGTGGCACGTGGAGGCGGTCTGGTTCCCCAAGCATAGAGGCTCTCCCCGACCAAGAAGCAGGACCCAACCAAGCAGAGCAGAGAGAGAAAGTGAGCTCTTCTCAGGGGATTTTGTGAGGGCTTCATTGCATAGTCATGATTGACTTAATTATTGACCACTGGCTCAGTCAGCTTCCAGCCCCCACCCTTGGGTGTGTGGGGGGGTCCAAAAGTCTCTCATTAACATGACAAAAACACCTGTTTCACCTTTAAGACTGCAGTGTTCTCAGGAACTGTGGATGGAAACCAAATATACCTGGGAAATATATATTTGGTCATATGCGTGACCAAATATGTATTTCTTATAATTCGTTATATCACAGCTGCCATTACAAAATACCCACAAACAGGGTGGCTTAGACAATAGAATTTTATTCTCTCTCAGAAAGAGGTATGTTTGGTGGAAGATGAAGTAGGGCATTGTATGATTTTTATCACTGCATGACAAATTACCCCAAACTCAGATACTTAAACCATACTTTGGTTATCTCACACTTTCTATAGGTCAGAAGTCCAGGTGGAACTTAGTTCGATTCTGTTTCAGGGTTCTCCCAGACTGCAAGCCACCTGTTAGGGCTGCGGTTTCATCAGAGGCTCGGCTGTGGAAAGAGCCGCTTCCAAGCTCCTTCAGAGTGTTGGTGGGATTCATTTTCTTTTGGCTGTATGAGTGAGGGCCCCACAGCTTTCCTGGCTGTTGGTTGGAGGTGGACCTCAAACCCTAGCGGTCCCCCACAGTTCCCTGCTAAAGAGGCCTTCTCACCATGGCTGCAGACCAGCAGGAAGAATCTCTTTGACTCAGATCTGCTAAAATGGGTTTAATTAAGGGAGAGATATGTCCTTAGCTTTGCCATTTTATGTTGGTTGGAAGCCAACCACCAGTCCAGCCTACTGTCCAGGGGATTCCAACAAAGGTATGATCACCAACAGGTGTGGAAATCGCTGGGGGTCACCTCAGACTCTGTCCGCCACAAGGATGGATTTGGCAGTGGGATTTGGATATGGAACGAGGTTAGGGAGATGGGGTTGAGGCTCAGGGGTTTGGAGCTTGTATTCATTTTCTATTGTGTAAAAAAAAAACAAACCTAAACCCAAAACACAGAATCTTAAAACATTATCTCAGTTTCTGAAAATCAGGAACTCTGTTGAGTCAGGAGTCTGGCTCAGGGTCCTCCATGAGGTGACTGTCAAGACATCAATCAGCTAAGCCGCAGCCACCCGAGGACTTGACTGGAGCTGGATGATGTGCTTTCACCACCGTTCTCTCGCATGTTCCCCACTGGCTGTTGGCAGGAGGCCTCAGCTCTTCATCAGGTGGGCCCTCCACAGGCAGCTTGAGTGTCCTCAGGACATGGTGGCTGGCTGCCCCCAGAGTGAGTGATTCAGAGAGCGGCGCTCTGTATATAGAGTTAACAGCCATATATTGCCCACAGGTGCGCAGTGAGCTAATCACCCAGGGCCAGGTGAGAATCCTGGCCACAGGAACTCTCATTTTATCCACAGCGGGCCAGAAGGAAACCGGAACGTCCTTCATGTTCTTGTCTCTACTACTATATTCTTTTAGTTAGAAAGAAAGTCATTAAGTCCAGTCCACATTCAAGGGGATGGGAAATTATCTCCAGCCTTCGGAGGGAGGAGCGCCAGCGCCCTTGCAGACATTTTTTGAAGCCACTAGGTTGATGGGCTGGGAGTGGAGGTTGGGCTGAAGTTAAGGTGTTTGGGATTTTGATGTTGTTGGGCTGGGGTTAGACTTGAGTTGGTGGAAGCAGCAGGGCTTGGGTCCTGGGGTCTGGGACTCATGGCCGTGGGGTGTCAGATGACGGGGGCTTTGGTGTGGTTTCCTAGGGCTGGCGCTGACATGACTGCAGTTGAGTTGGTGGGGGTCTTAGTGGCAGTGGGGATGAGCTGGGGGTGTAGCCAAGGAGCATGGCGTTTGAAGTCCTAAGGATGGGCCGAGTTTATGTTTGGGTTGTGGTGGGTGTTGGGAGTTTTGAGGGCGTTGGATGTTTTTGTGGTGGTCACATGGTTCAAACTGTGGGTGACCGTTCAGTGTAATAGGGACTGGTGGCGATCTTTAAGTTTGGGGTGGGCAGCTGGTGTTGGGCAGCAGGAAAGGGGCTACTGAGAGTTTGTGGGGTTGTCTGACTGGGATTGACCTGGGATGGGGTTTGGTGACTCGAACTAGGGATGCAGTTAACTGGGCTGGTGTTGGGGGTCGCAGCTGAAGTTACAATGGTAACTGGGAATTGGGCCTAGGGGTGGACGGGAATTTTTCCCCTCCTCTACCCTGACTCTCACCTCTCCCACCCCTGCTCAGCCCAAGAGCACAGTGGACGCCACACACCCAGCTCACACGTCTTTATTGGGCCAGATGTGGGGTTTCCAAACCCAAACAGGTTGCCTCTGACGCATACTAGCCCTGCCACGGAGACCCTCCCCCTACTTCCTGGGGAGACCAGCTCCCCACTGGAAGGGGTCAAAAGTTGGCAGATGTCGTTGGTGCCTTAGAGCTCCTAGTGTGGCAGGGGAGGGCGCTCCACCTGTGCCCCGAGTCCTCCTCCTCTAACGCTCTGCACTGCCGCTTAAGACGCCGCCCTTCCTGGAACAGGGAGGCCACGTCCAACAGCGCATCCTCAATGTGCTGCCCCAGCCGGTGGGAGTCCTGGAAGGAGAGATGTGTCACATCTAGGGGAAGCTGGGAGAGGAGCTCCTGGGGGCTGAGAAACAATAGGCCTGGGGTCCCTGACTCCTGGGTCTGAGGGAGGAGGTGGCAGGGGGCCAGGACTCCTGGGTGATGGGGCAGCAGGGATCTGGGAGTGTAGACTCCCGGGTTGCAGGAGAGGAGGAGGTGAGGTTGCGTGTTCAAGTCTGTCTCACCGTTTTTGTGCTTGATTTTTTGCTGGAGATGTGGAAGGTGATGGTTTCCTCCCCCATGAAGATGTAAGAAACCCCATAACCGTGGTCATCGGCCTGGAGAGGGACAGAGTGAGGGGAACAGAATAGCCACCCGCATCCCGCCTCCCCCACTTCCCCCAGGAGTGCAAACCCCCAGCCTCCTCCTCCCTCAAGGCCCAGGATTCAGGGAGCTGGGGTTGGGCCTGGCTCCACTCACAGGCCCAAATCCACCACCAGAGGAAACATAGTCGGGGTAATTGTGCACATCGAACAGGTGGATTTGCTGAACAGGGATCTGGCTGGTGGCCAGCAGCCACCGCTCCGAGTGAACCTGAAGTACAGGAGACGGTCACGCGTGCGGTCAAGATCCACAGACCCGCAGGTCCGCGCCCCCTCGGCTCAACCCCACTCCCTGGAGCCCTGGCCCTTCCTGGCCTCCTGCCGTGACTGCCAATCTCCCTTACCTGCAGCCCCGCCCACGGACTGTTCTTTTTTTTCGACCATCCCCCCCGCCCCCCCTTCTCCCCGAACCCCGCCCCTTTCGCGCCTCTAGGTCAGTCTTCCTTCGGACGGGGCCCGCCTCCCCGCCTCCCCCGACCACGCCCCATCCCGTCCCTAACCCCGCCCCTCTCCTCGCGTTCTTGCCGTAACCACGCCCCTCAGCCCTTCGCTACGCTCTTTCCTTCTGCGCTCTCTAGCTTTCTCTCTGGCCCAGTCTCCCCGACTGTCCTCTGCTGATACCTCCTTTTCCCAACCTCACCCGTCTTGCCCCCAGGTGCCCTCCTTCTTCCATGGTTCCCCCCTTCCTTCGCTAACCCTCTCTCTATACCCAACCTGGTCCAGGAAAGGCGAGTGCAGGTGGAGGAAATGGGACACCATGTAGAGCGCAAAGAGGTGGCGGTCGACCCCCTGTCCGCTCATCGCGGCCTTCAGCAGAGCCTGGTGCTTATCCACGGCCACGCGGAACAGGGCGAGGCACTGTGGATCCTGGGGTCCACGGGGAGGGCGCAGGTCATGGAAAGACAAGAAGTGAGTTTACTGCTGGTGCCTGTCCTCAACCCAGCTTGCAGCATCCTTGTGAGGCAGAGACATCAACTCTATTTTTCCGAGGGGAAACAGGCTCGGAGAGGGGAAGTCACTTGCCCAGGGTCACACAGCAAGGCCCAATCAGGTAGATTCCCAGGTCTGTCTGAATCTAGGGCCCAAACTCCTCCCATTGAACCACAGTAGGTAGAGAGGAGAGGAAACAAACGTACCTGGGGGGTTCTGAGCAGAGAGGTTACAGGGGGACATGAGGAATGGTGCAAATGGAAAAAACAAGGTCACGCAGAGGTTAAGTGATCAGAAAGCTACTCTGTGGAACCAGGGCTCCTTCTTGGGCATCCCGAGGGCTCTGTGTGAGCCCCATGAAAGCATGCATTGCACTATGCTGAACAATCTGTCTCCCCCGTCCACGAGCTCCTTCTGTCAGAGACCAGGCCTGGTTCCTGCACTGTCTCTAAGGTCCAACATAGGCCTGGCCCATAAATGTTTGCAAATGTATGAGTGAATACGTGGACATGACCAAAGCCTCAAACGAGGCTCACACCCACTGTCTTCTCTTTGTCTTCCATGGCTCTCACAAAGTTGCAGGCCTCCCTCGTGCAAGACCGCACCATCTCCGTCCGGCCTTCCAGGAACAAGCGAGTCGTGGTTGACTCGTAAGTCACGCAGAACTGACCCCTGTCCTGGGGGACAAGGAGGAAAGGAGCCGATCAGCTGGGCTCAGCAAGTCCTCGCAGACATGACCCACCTCTGTCCGGACCTCCAGCCTCCTCCCACCCAAGAACGCGTGGTCGGAAGAGAGAAATCAAGAGGGCAGACCCATAATGTCAGTGACCGAGAAGAGTCATTAAAGGGGCTGCTTAGGTGAGTCTTGGGGGCCCAGGGAAACCGAGATCTCAGGGACACCAACTGACCCGGAAGTGAGCCAGCTGCAAGGCCATCTGGATGAAGCTGTCTGAAGAGAGGTGGCGGTGTTTGATAAAACTCTTGCCAAAGTGGGAGAAGGGGAAGACGTGGCAGTCGATGTTTCCAGACAAGGTCTTGGCTCCTCTCAGGGCTAGAGAGATGGACAGATGAATCTGCCAGAGAAGGAGGGAAGAAGGCATGGCTGGGGTTACGGCCGGGGTAGGGACAGGGTTGGGAATGGGGCCGAAAGTGGAGATGGAATGGAAGTAGGGTGGGGTGGAAAATGGGGATGGGGACAAATGGAATGGAGCCGAAGGGTTGGGCTAAAGAGGGGGACCAGGATGGCACTGAAGGTCAGGATGGGAATGGGATCAGGCATGAGAAATGAACTGGAGGGGGAGGGGGAGGCTTCAGATGGGATCGGTGTTGGAGGTAGGACTGAATTTAGGCGTGGTGATGGTGTTGGGATGGATGTAAGTTCAGGGTGAGGTTGGAGGAGTCGGGGTAGGACTGGACTGAAGCTGGGATGGAGATGGGGTGGGGCTGAGGATGGGATCAGTGGTGCAGATAGGGTTAGATTTGGGGTCAGGAGGGGGTTGACTTTGAAATTGAGATTGGGGGTGGAGGTGAGTTTAGAGGCAAAGCCAGGAAGCTGGGGAGTTGGAGGACCTGGAAACCCAGCCTCACCTTGTCTGGCAGGTCCCAGTGCAGCCGCTGGGGCTGGGGCAGCGAGGGGTCAGGATGCCCCTTGCAGTGGCCATCTGCCGAGTAGCCCAGCTGAAAGCATTCTGTGGCCAGCGTGAACTGTGCACAAGCAGGGGCTGTCAGAGTCCCTCCTCCCTCTAGTCCAAGGGCTGTCTAACCTGGGACCTCTTTTCCTAAGTCCCTTCTGGGGATGGGGGGCAGTTTGCAAGACAAAGAAACCTCTGATGTTCATTGCTGGGTTTCGAGTTCAAGTTCATTAAGAGCAGGCCTGACACTGATTCTCAGCTGGGGCTTGCTGACCCTGTACTTAGAATAAAAAGCCACCCACCACTGCCCCGGTGCTCCCAAGACCCCCCTCCCCACCTCTGCCCATGATCTGGAAGGGGACGCCCTTGCCCTTATACGTGCCTGATCCCCACCTTGGTCCCCATCCAATCCCTCATGGGGACCTGATGGGGTGCAGACACCACCCCCTGTGATTTAGGGACTAAATGGCAGAGAAAATGGTAGCGCTCAGGTTCTCAGGACTGGGTGGGACGTTAAAGCTAAAAGAAAATCCGACCCTTTCGCTTGATGAAGAGGGAGGCTCAGGCTCCGAGGACGGGAGTAATTTGCCCAAGGTCCCACTACAGCCAGGCCTGGAAGATGGTTCCGATTCGCTGTGATGTGGTTGAAAGGCCTCCCATTCTGGTCCCAGAGCATTCTGGATTCATGTTCTCACTCTGCAGCACCTCCTGGCTCGGTGGCCTCGGGCAAATCACCACCTTCACTGAGTCCCACCTGCCCATTCCTTAAAGCAAGGTCATAATCCCAGACTCCCTACTTCGCTGGGTGACCCTGGGCCCATCTCTGCCTCTCTCTGAGCTTCCATTTTTACTCTGACTCTAGGGCCCTGGAAAAGACTTTGGAAATGGGCGTGGGGGTCCCCAGGGCACGGGGTGGGCTGGACGCCCTACCTCCCACATGTGTCCTGAGATGGGGCAGTCGGCCCACGAGTGCTCCACGCTGAGGCCCAGCTTCCCATTGGAGAAGACAGTCAGAGTGAAGGACTTGTCAAACCAGCTGCAGGGGGAGTTCAGAGCGGAGTTCAGGGGCCAGGAGGGAACTCGGGGCTCAGCACGGGGCTTGTGGGGCAATCAGGGTGAGATTTTTCTGGGAGTCGGGGCCAGTGTGGGGATCTGTAAAAAGGTGGAGGTCTCCAGCAAGTGCTTCTGGATGGTCTCTGAGGCAGGTATAAGATTTGGAGAGTCGGGGGGGTTTGTGAGAATGTGCTGAGATAGGTCCAAAGCTTACGGGGTGCTGGGAGGTTAGAGGGACTCTCTCGGGGGCCTCAGAAATCAGAGTGATGCCTGGTAGGCCTCTAGAAAGTTGTCTGAGGACCTCTAGGTATGAGGGTACCAGGTCTGGGGTCCTGGGTTTGGGGTGTCTAACCACTGAGGATTCTGTGGCTCTGAGTCTGAGGTCCCCAGGCTTGGGGTGCTGGCCCTTGGGGGGGTCTCTGGGCCTAAGGATCCAGACCTGGGGTTTGGTGGTCTTCAGATCTGGGGTTCCAGGGTCTGGAGTCCTGGGCCTAGGGGTTATCTGGGCCAGGTCTCACAGCACTGGGTCTGGGGTCCTCAGATCAAAGGAGCGTTTAGATCTGAAGACAGCCCAGGTCTGGGCTCAAGAGTCTGCTTGGTTAGTGGCCAGAGACCTAGGTCTCGATAGGGGGTTCTGGGGCCACAGGCTGTGGTGGGGTCCGAGTCCCAGGACTGACTCACCGGTCATGGCCCCTGCCAGCCAGCAGGGTGTGGGCGTAGGCATCCAGGGAAGCTGCAGGGTCCTCCCTGGTGAGCCCTGCTGGTTCAGAGTCCAGTGATACAAAGAAAGCTGCCCCTTCCACAGCCTCCAGGGCGTCCTCCGCCTGGGTCTTCAGGGACGTCCGCACTCGGGCCCACACGTCCCTGTCGGGTGGCGTGTCTGAGCCCAGCCTGGCCTTCCACTCTGACCAGCCTCCACGCAGCCCTCAGCCCTGCCTTTCCACAACCTCAGCTCGCTGCCTGGCCCCAGGCCCCCGGCCTCCCCCCTCACCTGGGGGCAGCAGTCAGGGCCGCCAGGTGCTCCTCCTGGGGGGAGGCCGGCGAGGGGTCATCCAGGATGCGCTGGAACTGCTGCTCCAGGGCCCTCGGGGAAAGCAGGCCACTTTGGGAGTGGGTCCCCACACGGAAGAATCGGCCCCGGTGGAAGACGGCCACGTGTCGGCTGTCACGGAGGTGGCGGATGTGGTCTGGTGGCAGAGTGAGAGGCGTGGGCAGAAGTATGGAGGGCGTGAAGGTCGGATACATTATAGTAAGAATAAGGACCGTTTGTTAGGTACTTCCTAGGTGGCTTGCACTGTTCTGAACACTCATTTAATCCTCACCACCCTGTGCATCTTTATTATCCCATTTTAGAGATAAGAAAACCAAGGCTCAGAGAGGGGCAGTAACTTTCCCAAGGTCACACAGCTAGAGAGTGATGGAGCTGGGATCTGAGCCCAGGCAAGCTGGCTCTGGAAAACATGCTCTGGGCCACTTCACAATTCTGCCTTTGTCAGTGAGGAGGGGAAAGAGGTCTCACCTTTTCGGACCCCAGGAATGCGCGTGGTGTTAAATATCTTCTCATACTGGGCAGAGCACAGGGGCCGCATTCCCATCAGCAAAGTCTGCAGGAAACCAGGGGCTTATGAACTGCCTTCTAGGACCCATGGGGCTCCCTGGCCACAGGAACATGGCCTCTGTCGCCAGCCCAGGAAGGCGGCCCTCTTACCGGCGGGATCTCCTGGCGGTTCAGGCGGTGGCGGTACAGGAGGAGGGCATGTACCGCATTCCCTGCCCGAGCAGCCTGCACCGGTGTGGGTGTGACATACAGGAAGTCCTGGGTCACCCAAGGAGAGAGCAAAACCCCTGAGGTCAGGTTTGCCCCTGATGGAGGCACTGACCCCAGACACTGGTCCTGACCCCAACACAGGGTGGAAAGATGACTTCCAGACTGTGATTTGGGCCACTGACCCTGAATCCCACATTCTACCCTGACACCCCAACCCTAGACCCAGGGCTATGAACTTCACGCTTCCCCAGCTCTAGCCCCCTTCTTCCCTTCTCACCATCATATAATAGTTGCTGTTCACCATCAGCGAGTTCCGGGAGCGCAGGTACACAAATTCTTCCCACCAGTCACTGACCTGGGAGTGGACCAGAGAGACGTAGCTGGTGCGGCTGGCACTACAGTGTGTGTGTGGGAGGGGGCAGAGGCATTTGAGGGGTGATTCCCTGTTTGCTGTGTCCAACAGGGAAGGTAGAGCTCAATGAAGGAGGCCATCCTGAACAATAAATAACAATAACCTACAAGTCCATTGATAGGGGATTGGTTAGCTCAGCTGATCAGCTGAGCTACACTCACATTGTGGAATACTATGCAGCAATTAAAAAGAACAAGGTACATATTAGCCTCACAGAACGAGCATCAAGACATGCAGCAGTGGGAAAAAGCCTAGGCATACAAGGAACAGGAAGTAATCCCACCTGAGAATTAAAAAAACACTCCAGAACCCAGGTGTCTCTCAACAGATGAATGGACGACCGAACTGTGGTCCATCCATACAATAAATATTAATACAAAAAGGAATGAAGTTCTGACACAGGCTACAACATGGATGAACCCTGAAAACATTATGCTAAGGGAAATGAGTCAGACACAAAGGACAAAGAGTGTCTGAGTCCACTTACATGAAAAAACCTAAAATAGGCAAATTCATAGAGACAGAAAGGAGGATGGAAAATAGGCTACCCGGGGCTTCAGGGAAGTGGCAATGGGGATGCTTTGCCTAATGGGTGCAGAGTTTCCATTTGGAATGATGAAACAAGTTCTAGAAATAGATAGTAGTGATTCACAACATCGTGAATATACTTAATACCACTGAATCGTACACTTAAAAATTGTTAAAATGGTTAATTTTATGTCTATTTTATCACAATAAAAATTACATATATTTCAATGTTATGTTTTTTATACATTATATATTCAGTCACTATATTACCTATGAATAGAACATTACATGTGTGTTATTTAATATACAACTATCTTATTATGTAATTTAAAATTATATATCCCCAGGTGTAAATATATGGATAAATACACTCAGAAAAGGCTCCACAGGGCGTCTCTCATAGGGATGGTGGGAGGGACAAGAACTAAAGGGGACTTGAATGTCTCCTAGATGTTTTCCTTTCTTCTATGTCATAGAGTAGGCAACTCAAATGTTTTGCTGCTCTGTGCATGTCCACAGGTGACTGTGACCATACCATACTACTGACCTGGGGGTCACAAGTAGGCAAAGTCACAAATATGGAGCTCCATAATGAGGCTCGACCTATAGAAAAAGTCTAAGTGACAGGAAAGCACTGTGTCAGGCGTTAGGTGGTCTCATTCTTTTTTCTCTGCTGTGCACATGATCCTGGGGCATGTTGTAACCGGCAGCGCCTCAGAGGGACAATGAAACACACACAAGTTGTGTGTGTGTGTGTGTGTGTGTGTGTATTTTTTTTGGTAAAGAGCAAAACCTGGTCCGAGAGCATGAAGGAAAGCACAATTTTAGAACTAAGGCCTGACTTCCCTCTTCTCTCTCCAGGCACAGCTCGGTCCCTTCCACTGAGCTTGTCTGGGTGACCCTTCCATGTGGCTGTCACTCGGGGCTCTGTGACAGACCCTCTACTCTTCTCATTTAGTATTCTCACCATGGATATTCTCATTCAAGTCCAACGTTGCAGTTTCCTTCTACAGCTGAGGGCCCGTTTGCTGTCACAGCCCAGGTCTCAGGCTGCCCTAGGGCACCTCCCCGGGCCCCTGAGTGTCACACCTGCCTCCAGGGAGCTCAGTGTCTTCACCCCAAAACTGCTCCCCTTCTCCCCATCTGGAGGAGAGCCCCACAGTCCCTCCAGTCACCAGGTGAGACCCATGGGGGCCATCCTTGCCATCCCCCTCTGCCCCCCAGCCTGGCAGTTCCCAGCCCCGTCCTCCCGGTCCCGTCTGCCCCACAGCCCCCCTCTCAGGCCTCATCCTCTCCCCCTGGACCCTCACCCCAGCCTCCTCTCCAGCACTTTGCGTCCAGTGTCTCCCCTCCGGCCTGCCTCTCCTCTCCACCGCAGAGCTGACCCTGCCCCTCCTGTGGCTCCCAGCAGCCCCCAGGAAAAAGCCCAGGGTCCTCAGGCAGAGTCCAGGCCTCTCCCCACCACTCCACCATCACCTCTCATGACCACCAACCTTCAATTCCTTCGTTGCTGCCACAGGAAGGCTCTCCTCGTCCCAAGCCCCTGCCCCGCAGCTTTCCTGCTTCCTGGCCTGTGCTCAGGCCATTCCTTCCCATCAACCGGAGAGGTTCAAATTCTCTCCAGTCTTCAAGGCTCGGCCCCAATACCTTCTCCTCCTCGAGCCCTGATCCTCTCATCCAGCTGCAACTTCCTCCGACGGTCCCACCGCTCACCACATTTACACCGGTCCTCGCGTCTCTTCATCACTACCTCCCCCTCATCGCACGCTGCCTATGGCTATTGAAGGCTTCCTACGGATGGGGGCCTGTAAACTCCGTTTTGGGGGAATCTCTGGCTCACTGCCGGCCTGTTTCCCAACGAGCTCAACTCAGTGTAATCAAGGGCCCGGCTCCTGAACTCAGAATAGAAGCCCATTTGCGGAAGGTGTCCTTACGCAGAAAGGGGGGAAACCAGAACTCTTATGAGGGCGGGGCTCAGACTGCTTGCTGGCCGGCCAGGGGAGGAGCTGAAACATTGGATGGGTCCTGGAATTCTGGTTCACATACCGGTGGGTTGGGGACGGAGCTCGGGGATGTGGGTGGTTCCTGGAGGTGGAGCTTAGATTACTGGGCTCAGAAAGTCAGAGCGTGGGGTGTAGAGCCCAAAATGTAGGCACATGATGGACAAGGTTCATGATATTGGACGGTGTTGAGGCACTCCGAATATCGGAGGGTCTGGGGCTAGATTTAAACTATTCGAGCGTGGGGCGGGGCTCATAATGTTGAACGTGGGCGGGGCTCGGAACTTCCGCTGGTCTGGAGCGGGGTTGCAGTCTCCGCAGGGCCTGGGGATTGCGGGCGCGTACTGGGAGTGCTAGGGGACAGAACTTGCATGGGTAGGACGGCGGGCTCAGAACCTCTGCCTTCAGGGTGGTGGACTCACGTAATTAGAAGCCAACCAAAACTTGAGCCGCAGGTACCACTGCAGCAGCGACGCCTGGAGCCTCAGGAATTCCTGCGCTAGGGCGGCCGTCCAGTCGAAGTCTTCGTCGGAAAGGACGGGCCGGACAGACTCCAGGTACTGAAAGAACAAGGAGGAGCAGTGGGTGGGTCACGTCCGCCGCCCGCCCCGGCCGCCTCCCGCCCATCCCAGGTCCCAGGCCCACCTTGCGCACGGTGTCCCGAACGGAGGGCACGGGCTGGCAAGGCAGGGAGCGCTGGTAACTGAAGAGCATTGGGTGGCGGCCGGAGAAGATGCGGACCAGAGCCTGGAGGGAATTAGTGGTTCATTAAACTCCTCCCTGGGGTGGGGGACCGGGGGATTGTGTGGCAACCCACAGGGAGAATGAGCCAGAGAGACCCAGAGACAGGGGGACAAAGACCAGACAGAGGGAGATAGGGACCCAGAGAACCACAGAGACCCAGAGAAAGGGGGACAGAGAAGTGGGTCCCCGGAGGGCCTGAGCAGGGCTCTCTGCTCCTTACATACCAGCCAGGTCTTAGTGGGTGAGGACATGGCTCCGTGGGGTTCGAGGAGCCAGCCGTGGTAAGACAGAAGCAGCCTCAGGGCCAGGTGAAGCGTGAAGATCAGGGCTCCCCAAAGACAGGAGGCAAACAGCGCTGCGGCCATGACCCCCCGAAGCCTGTGGTGCTGTCCACCCCTGGGGGAAAGAGGGTAGACCTGGGTCTCCTGGCCTCAGAACTGCCCCCTCTCCAGTCCCACCAAGCCCCTGCCCTTCCTAGTATTCTCTGACCCCAGTCTTTAGGGTGTTGGAAGAATATCTTGTAGAATGAAAGTCGGAGAAATTGTTTCCTCATTTGTAAAGTGGGCGTCGATCCTCTTTTGGTGCCCCTCCCTCAGGTTTACGGGGGGACACCAAGCTTCTAAAATCATTTCCCACGGAAATTGTCAGGTGCTTAGTAAGTGGAAGTTGGTATTTCTATGGAAGGGACACTGTCCCCTTCCAGATACCAAATTATACTCCAAGGCAGTTTCTCAAAGTGTGGCCCTTGGACTAAGGACATCAGCACAGTGGGGAGCTAATTAAATGCACACTCCTGGGCCCCACCCGGACTTACTAACAGAATCTCTCGGGGGTAGGGCCCAGCAATCAGGGTTTTAACAAGCCTTCCAGGGGGTTTGCAATACAAACTCACGTTTAGGAAATGATGGCCTAAAGCTAAGGTAAATCAACATGTTTGCAAAGTTGCAATCAGATAGACACGTGAGCAAATCCCACCTGGAGGACTAGGCGAGAGTCACTTCCCCTCTGTAGACTGGGTAAATCTAACTTTTCTGGAAATTTATATACTTCTGATCCTGGGTCTGCCCCTTTGAATTAGAACCTGTCACTTCACCCAAACCTGGTGTCCAGACCCTTCCCAAAGATGACAAGAATAATACAAACCACCCCCATTTAGTAAACCAACCCCCCACCCCAACTGGACTGAATATATATATAGCCAAATCTGTACATTTTCTGCTTTGTCACCATCCCTCTTAGCAAGAAGCAGCCAGGAAAGAAAATAGGCAGAAGGAAGGAAGGAAATTATCGCCTTTCTACTGACACTATACTTTTACGAATCTGACCCGAAGTAAGTCTCAGAGGTTACTTTTCTTTAGCAGATACACTACTCTGATAGGGAAACTTCCTGGGTGGAGGGATAGGGATTAGGGAGGCTACTGAGCTGAAGTGGGGGAGCTCACCAGTCTGGCAGCAGCTCTTTGATCTTCTCCATCAGTCCTAGGGAAGGATCCAGCTGGAGGAACCAGGCGAGCTGGATTGTACTGAAGAGGAAAAGCCAGCTGAGGGGGCTGGCGGGGAACACCCCAGTGAAAAAGTCGTCCTGTGGGGAGGAAACGTCATCCATTCAATCAGGTACCCCTCCCCTAAGCACCGTTTTAGACGTTAATTGAGCAGTCAGTGTGTCTGAACCCTGAGCTGGCTACAGACAGATCTGGGTCCTGCCCTCGGGGAGGTCAGTCCAGAATGGAGCGAGTCCTCATGGCAATAGGACAAGGCACAGGAGCCTGGGGTGGCAGGTTGCTCAGCCTGAGGGAGTGAGGGAGAGCTCGCTGGAGGAGGTGGCGCTCAGGCAAAATGATCCCTCATATGCAGGTCCGGAGCTCAGTAGGCCTTCTAGAACTACCTGGCCATGGAATAAAGAGGAATGAAGAAGTGCTGGGTTACTAACCAGACTCCCAGGGAAGTGTGATACAGATAACTAACATTTCAGAGCGCTTACGACATGCAGGTGCCATTTATAAGGATGAATGCTTTAAATCCTCCCAACAACCCTGGAAAGCAGGCCCTATGCCACAGGCTTGGCCCAGCTGAACGCACTGCACATAATTCACAACAACCTCAGGGCACAGGTCCTGGGACCACATTCTAGAAAAGCAACTCAGGATAGTGGGCATGAACATGGGCTCCAGAGCCAGACTGCTAATTCTAGCATTGCCTCTAGTTCTACATCTTAGAAGCTGTGTGACCTTGGGAAAGTGAAAGCATTTCTCAGGGCCTCTGTTACCATCATCTATAAAATGGGACTAAGAGTAGGTCTACTAAGAAGGCCATAACAAGGACTGGATTGAGCAATAGATTTAAAGGGCATGGTTAGTATAGAGCCTAGGACACCCTAAATACTACCTAATGTGATTTTAGAAATGAGGAAGCAGAAGCTCAGAGAAGTTAATGACATATCAGAGGTCACACAGCACCTATGTGACACAGCCCAGGATCATAAGAATGGTGATGCTGGAGCAGCCACTTCTGTGAGTCAGGCCTTCTGCTAGGACGACTTATGCTCACAACAATCCCTCAAGGCAGGGACTGTCAAGGATCCCATTTTATAGATGAAGAAACTGAGGCTCAGTGGTACATCTGTCGAATTGCAGGTGCAGGGTTGCTGAGGGCACGGCCCTAGCACTGGGACCAAGTTCCAGGAGCCACAGCTTCAGGGTGGCTCCTGGGGCCCCAGAGTAGAACACGAAGGACATAGATCTCCAAGCGACCAGGGAGAGAGGCAGCTAGTGATATAAAGAGCGATCATATTACAATTAGCAGTTAATACTAACGTGAGGGTCTGGTGGGGGCCACGAGCATAGGGGACACCTGACTCTGGAAAGGGCTTCAGATGCAGGGGTGACGATCAAAATACTTCACAATGCAATACCAGTCAAAAGCCATCTATAAACATAGAAATCAGAACACTGGTTGCCTTGAGTCGGGGATGCTGACTGGAGAAGAGCTCAAAGGAACATTCTAGAATGGTGGCAATGCTGTCTTGATGGGGAGTTTAGTTGCACAGTGTTTTCAAAATACAAGGACTACGTGCTTTAAAAATGTGTGCATATTTCTGAGTGTAATTATATCTTAACTTAAATATATATATTTATGTATATGTGTATTTATATATTTAACCACAGGTTAATGGTCACATTAACACTTTAGTTGCTGGATTGGCCTGAGGCCCAGGGGGTCCTAGGGGCAGGACTGAAGAGGTTTTTCTGGGGTTGGAGGTAGTGGTTTATTCATTCACTGGAAAAGCTCCGTCTCTATTTTAACCACCAATATGGCTGCAGAGGTGCGATCCAATCTGCTCAAATATCTCTGCTTTAGGAGGTCGTCCTGGTCCTAGGCCACCCCCTTATTTAATTACAACACCCCCATGCTCCCTCTTCCCGCCCATGGTCTTGTTCTCCATAGCACATGTCACCTCCTGATGTACTTTACATTTATTTACTTCTCCTCCAACTAGATCGAGAGCTCTGTGAGGACAGGATGCTATCTGCTTTGCTCCCTGCAGTGTCCCCAGAGCCCAGTGCCGGGCCCATGACAAATGCTCCATAGCTTTTTGGTGAGTGAATGAAGAACAGTATTATCAAAAGCTAACACTTGGCACTTGCCGCAGGCCGAGTGCTTTGCTTAGTGCTTACATGTAAGAATTCATTTAATCCTTGTGACTGCCCTGTGTGGGACATGCTGTCATCACCCCTGTTTTACAGGTGGGGAAACTGAGGCTCAGAGAGCACTTGCCCAGGGCTATCCAGCTAGTAAGTGCAGAGGCAGGTTTCCAACTCAGTCCTGGCTGACCCGACAGGTGTTCAAGGTGACTATTAGGGAGATTCTGTATGTACACAGTGCCAGAGTTCTGGAACCAGGGGACTCTAGGGCAGACATGGATTCTGATTAGATGATGGGCATGGGCATTCCAGAGCAAGGAGCAGAAGCTGGGCTTTTCTGGAGCTGGGGCAGAAGGGTTTGCAGTGATGGAGAAGTACAGGATATAGACATTTGGGGTTTGCATCTTGGAACCATAGGGAGGGTGCACTGTGTACTGGAGTTCAGAAGCAGGGGCAAGGAGGGGGCTCTCAGACCTAGTGGGCAAGGGGTATGGGAAAGGCAGGGCCTTCGGGATTGGGATATGGGCTACCCAAGATCTTGACTGGGTCATGGGGTTCTGAAATGGGGAACTCCTAGTTCAGAACCTGAGGATCAAAGGGAAAGATGAGAGGTGCACCATGAGGGAAAGCGAGACTGAGCTCTAGAAATGGGAAGTTGTGTTTGGGGTGGGGTTAGGGGGGCATCCAGGAGGTGAACAGGGTTCCCAGTAGGTGAGATCGAAGATCCCAGAAGTGAGACACAGGGAACCTGGAAATGGCCGTAAGGGGCCCTGAAAGTGGATATCCAAATTCTCATAAGAGGGTGATAGCATCCTAAAAGTCGAAACACCAGGATGCCGGGGGAAGTGGGCCTCAGGCATCCCGGAAGCAGGTTAAGTAACTGGGTTCCCGGAAGAAAACCAAACCTCGGCTCTCCTCACCCAGAAACGGAAGAGGTGCCTTTTCCAAGAGCGCAGTCCAGAGAGGTAGATCTCCTGCAACACCGGGGCACTGAGCTCCACTTCAGCCCCGTCCAAGGTCAGTGAGGATCGGAAGCCCATGGCCTGGTGCGCTTCAGCCATTTCACGATAGAGCCCTGAGTGAGGTAAAGGGTCATTCTCCAGGTCCCCAGGCCCCTCCTCCTGCAGACCCAGATATGTAGGACGCCAGCTCATCCTTCCCTAACACCTTAGGGGTCTTTCAAGTCCTGCCGCGAGACTCCAGTGTTGGGGCGGACGTCAGTGGGGGACCTCTGAATGCACAGTGCAGGAGGGATAACTCGCGTTAACCCCTTTGGCGGCTCTGCTGAGAACGTGGTGCGGAGATAGTCCCCCCACCCGCGCCCCGCCAATAAAAGATTTTCAAGATTCCGGGGTGGAGGCAGGGAATCGGTCCAGGGTGAGTTGCAGGGTCTCGAGAAAAACATCGGTGCCAGACCCATTTGAAGCGAACACCTGCCGGACGTTGGCACTGTCCACCCGATTTCCGCTTCCCATTCCAAAGTGGGGGGGTGGGGGGAATCCGCCTATAAATTCAGCCGCTCTCGGGTGGCGCAGCGTCCCCTTCCCCCCAACCCCGCCCCGGGCTGGAGGGGATGGGGGAGAAAGCACCCTACTGCGCATGCCTTTGCAGGCAGGGATGCTGAGGCTGTGTGCCCAGGTGAGCGACGAGGACAAGTGATGGAGAGGCCCGCACGCCCAGCCCAAGACATAAAAGCCTCCCACCCCCGCAGGAGTTCCGGTCCTTCCTGTCCCGTACCTACCACGCTGAGTCAGGGGGCAGCCGATCGGATGCTGGAGACCAAGCCCGAGCACACACCCGGACCCCCGATTAGGGAGCCGGAACAGCCTCCCGCTTGCACATGTCCAATCCCAGTGCGATGAGTCCACGACTCTGTCGACCGGTCTCGGAGCTCCTGCCCGCCTCCGATTATCCAACAGCCAGGAGCCCCGATTTCTGCCTCGCGCGTGCCTAGCCCGGTAGTACGTCCCTGGTTTTATACCCGTCCCCTTCCAAGTCCTAGGCCCTCTAGCCCCGCCCCTTCACGTCCCGAGTCCTATCCCCGCCTCCTCCGCATCCCGGCGTCCAATCCCCTCCCTCCGTTCCATTCCTAGCTTTCCCTTCTTCAACCCTGTCTGCTTCTCCACCATTGGCTTCCCCGCGTTCTAAGCATCTCCTTTCCTCCGAACCCCATGTTCTTGGGCTCCCCACTCCGCTCTTTGTCTCTCTTACTCTCCTCTCTTCGAAGAACGAAGTTCAACTTGAAACTCACGGTCCACCTCTGGATGTACGCCGTTTCGCAGGTGGGATATCAAGTCCCAGCGAATCTCAGTCCTACCACACCGGCTAGAGAAGGGCCGCTTTTGGGGTTGGGTCGGCCCACCAAATCACCCACGGAAGGTGCAGCTGCTGCATGGATTTAGTTAGGGCCGAGGCGCTACAGTGGATGGAATTAAGTTAGGCAGTCCGAGGGACTTACGTGAGCGATAAGATGAATGGATAAAGGGAAAGAATATTATTAGGGACCGGGCTCAGATTGGGAGGCCGGAATGGGCACAGGCAAGCAGAGACGGAAACATGGAACTCTCATTTTATTTGGCTCAGGATTTAGTATTTGTTCTTTCTAGGTTCGGTGAGCCCCTGGGTCCAGCCTAGTCACAGCCTGTAAAGGTGAGAGGCAGGAAGACGGTCTCCGGGTGAGCCCAGGTGGTGGAATTAAGGGACAAGAAACTCGGGTTCGTGGCCCCAATACAGATAGGTAAACGAGGCCAGTGGAGAAGCAGAGATGTGCCCAACATCACTGAGCAAGCCGGCCGCTGCTCTGGCCTCTGTTTCAGGCTGGGAGACGGAGCAGGGCTCTGGCCTCGCGCCGACGGCGGCGCTCACGGCTGTGGGAGTCTTGGGGCTCACGGCCGGCCTTCCCTGAGAGCTCCTTGGCTGAGGTGGACCAGAGCCAGTATATGATCTCTGGCAGGCAGTGCGTCTGGCATATGGCCAGAGGAGGGAGGCGCCCAGGGTACTGGGAGGCCCGGTGCCAGGGCCACCTGCGGAAGGAGCGTGGGAGATCGGGTTCGAACAATCCATTGGAGAAATGGGGCTCGGTGGGGTCAGAGAACCCCCAACTCTGCAGCGGGCGGGGCCTGCTTACAAATCACCTTCCTGTTCCACTGAAGCGGAGAACCGTGGCCGAAAAAGATGCACGCCCCTTGCGTCACCTTACCGCCTCGCCTCGCCCCTGCTACCACCAGCCTTTCTCACCGGCCTGTAGAGTCTGGGTCCCCCGGGATACAGGAGAGGAGGAGCAACAGCAAGAGGGCTTGGGCGGCCATCGCGGGCGGGTGGGGCGGGGCGCGGTTAAGGAAACCGGTGGGTAAAGCGATTCCACTCGGGTGCTGCCCCGCCCCTTCTCGCCGCCGGAAAATCTCAGCGTCCGCTTTAGCAGGAGAAAATCAGGGTCAGTCCCCACTTCCCAGGTGGGGAAAACTGAGGCCCAAAGTCCCACAGCACACCAGAGAAGCAAGATTTGAACCTGGGTCCCCATCTGCTGCACCCGCAGCCTTTGAACCCTCACGGGTGTGGAAGATCACACCACGGTGCTCCTAAGTGTCCGGAGAGGCCTCCGGAAACGCGACCCCTTTAAGGCGGAGGTGGGGGGAGGAGGGAAGAGGGGCGGAGCACCTGACACCTTCAGGTGGTGACATTGCAAGGGGCTTCAAGTAAGGAGTCGGGGAAGGGAAGCTCTGGGTTCCAGTGTAAATTTGACCTCAACCCCAACCCCTCAAGGACCTAGCTAGCCCAGTTCAGTAGTGGGACCCTGGAGTGTCAAGGACCAGGCAACTTCCAGAGACAGGGCTGGGCTAAGTGGGACACATAGACAGACTAACCTGGGGATGTGGACCAAGTGTCTGGGCCCTAGTGTGCCTGGTGCTGCCACCCTCATGGAAGAGGAGTAGGTGTAGATACATATGAGGTGCCAGCAGACCCTGGGCTCCAGCTGTACTGGTGGAGAGAATGGTATTTGTGATGATCCGGGTGGTGTGGGCAGCATGCTGGAGCAACAGGATATTCGAACAAGGCCATGGGAAAGGGGGAGGGCAGGTGTAGACGCCATGCCTGCAGCAGAGGCTGAATAGACCACTGCCCCTGGAGAGTTCTGAAGGTTAGCAGAACCCAAGGTCCACCTCTGTAAGATGGGGCGGAAGACCCTGCTACAGCCCCCACCCCAAGCTGGGCTGAGGCAACAGGAACTGCCCACAGGGAATTCTAATCCCACACACACCCCCACGACCCCATTTCCCCAGCTATGGAAGGCAGGCAGGGCAGTAGTCACTGCCAGTCAGCTGGGGCCTGGCCTTGGAGGGTCCTGGACAGGAAAAAACAGCCAAAGAGAGGAACTGTGTGGTGGGGGAAGCTTGTGAACCGGCTTTTTGGAAACTTCAGGGCCCAGCTATGCTGGGAACCTACACCCCCAACCCTCCCCCAGCCCAGCAGCCAATTGGGGGCCCGAGCCCTGCCCAGCGGGGCCAAGACGCAACAGGGACTTGGGGCTCTGAGATGGGGGAATGCAAACCCTGAGAGGGATGAGGAGAGACCCTGGGAGAGGTAAGGAGTGGGTTGGGACAAGACCCTGAGAGGGAGCTGTGGGAAACTGAGACCCCAAAAGGCCTGGGTAAGGGAGCGAGAGACCTAGACACAGAAGTGGGGACAGGGGCTGTCCAGGGACTCCCAGCTGCTCAGGCTGGCACTCGCAGATGGAACCCCAAGCCCCCTTTGTCCCAGAAAGCTGAGCAGTCCCAGCTGAGGATTTATTGGCATAAATGCAACCATATAAAAACATAAGTTATGAAAAACACAGTCACGATGTGCCCTCCCCACCCCCCCAGCCCAGGCCCCTAAAACCCCCGTCTGTGGGAGAGGGAGGGAGAGGAAGGGGAAGCCCCGAAACCGCCTAAGAATGCCAAAGCCCCTGGGCCCACACGGGGCCGGCCGGCCCGGGTGGGAGAAAACCAGGCGCCACCTCAGCGCATCCGGTAGTCGGTGGAGCAGGACAGCTCACACAGCTGGCCCTTGAAGTCCAGGTCAATGGTGAAGTCCAGGTCACGCTGTGGAGAGAGGGGGCACGTGAGGGGCAACAGGGAAGGCACAGACCCAGAACTATCCAGGTCAACAGGCAGTAGAGGGGGTGCAGGCCCCACACACCGGAGGCTGTACCCCCAGCTGTCTCCAGACCCTCCCCAGAGCCATCCTGGCCAGGTCCTGTTTTCAGCCCACATCCAGGCTAGAGCCCCCACACTGCTGGTCCCACCCCCAGCATCCTGCCCTGAACCCTGACTCCCAGGGACAGCTGACCCGCCCAAACCCACCCAAACCCACCCGGAACCCAGGCAAACCGCCCCTGGGGGACAGAGCTCAGCTCCTCTGTCCCTCCCATCATGAGGTTTCCCCCATCAAAACTGCTCCCTCACCAAGTCAGTTCTTCCCTCTTTTATAAGCAAACCTCTCTCCAGCAGACCTCCTCCTCCTGCAACACTCCGCAAAGCTCCAGCCACGCCCCACTGCCCGCACTTCCCACCTCCTCCCGGGTCCCCTCCGCCCACGCCCAGCACTCCCTGGACAGGTCAGGGCAGTCACCCACGACCTCAATGACACCTGCCCTCAGTCGTCTCGCTGCCCTCCACCCTGAGGCTCCCAGCTCCCTCTCCAAGTCCTCCTCCCCCATCTGCGGTGTCTCCTGCTGCCTCTTTGGTTTGGGGTCTCTCAACCTCCGCCCTGCCATGTGGGGCTGAGCAGGCCCTTCCTCCCTGTCCCGGGCACTGCAGGACGGTCAGCAGCACCCTCGGCCTCTACCCACAAACGCCAGGGGCACCCCTCTCCTGGCCTGACAACCCATAAAGGCTCCAGATAGTGACAAATGTCCCCGGAGACAGCAAAATTGCCCCTGGGTGAGAATCTCTCACTTCCCTGACCTGGAGAAGGCGGGCACAACCCGGCGCCCCTCCATCCTGCTCCCTGAAGCCCAGCTCTGGGCTCTCTACACCTTGTCCGGCCCGCTCAGGGTCTCCCCAGGCTGCACTGCAGCTCCCACCTTTGCCCCAGACCTGCGTCCCCCAAGTGATGGCAGCTGTGCCCTGCCTGGTGCTCAGGAGGAAAAACGCAGGGGGAAGAAACAGCGCTGTCCCCACCCAGAGCCCCATACCCGGCCACATGGCCCTGCCAGCTCCCCCTCGGCCACTTCTCACCCAGCCCCACCCGATCTATTTTAACACCTGCCTGATCCTTCCCAGCCTGACCCGGAAGTCATCTCCAGATGACGTTTACGTGTCACTATGTCCCCATGTCTCGAATGGGAGCCTCAGGAGGGCAGGGATTCCACCAAATCACAGCTGGGTCCCAGGGACCAGCTAGGTGCTCAATAAAACCGTGCTGTGTAGACAGGCCCTGAGGGCCCCAAACAGGCAGAGGCCTAGCAGTGTAGCCAGGCCAGTGGGCAGGCTTAGAGCTGAGCGCTTCCAGGGCCACAGACAGGCAGAGATGCCCCCCACAGACTCCCAGCGCCTCACGTTATTCTTAGCATTGGGCCGCATGCCAATGGTGCCAAAGATCTCCTCGCCCGTCTTCACTGTCAGGTAGTCCTCCATGTAGAACACCGTCTGCTTCCAGTGGGTGTACGGGGACTCAGGGCCTGGGGGTGGAGTCGGTCAACTGCCTGGCCTCCCCGCAGCCTCCTGCACCCCCACTCCCGCCCTGGGTTGTGGCCTCGCCCGTCCCTCCGCTAGGCACCAGTGGCCACTTAGTGAGCACTGATTGGGGTCAACACATCCCTGAATTCCCTCACTCTCATCATGGAGAGGGACTGTTGACTATTTCGTGGGTAACTAAGGCACTCGCCCCTCAGGTGAGCTGGCAGAGCTGGCCCAAGAACAGGGGTTCTCGTGTCCCTGTGCCCACTCGCCCCGCGCCTCACTGGTGGAGAAGCCTGTCCGCTTGTGGCAGCGGGTGAACTCAATGTTGAAGTAGGCCACCAGCGCGTGCACGTAGTCATTCCGCTTCACTTGCAGGCAGAAGGGGGAGGTGAAGGTCAGGTCTTCCACCTTGACAGTGTAGATGTCCACTTCCTGCAGGACAGGGCCCATGAGTCCCACGACCCAACACCCAGCCCAGCGCGCAAGTGAAACCCCTGGGGCGCCCCCAGGGATTCCGTTCCCTTCTCCCCCACATCTGAACCCAAACCTGACAATTCCTCTTCCTAGAACTACAACTTCTACCTGGAGATCACCCGGCTGCCTTCTGCCCTCATGCTGCCCAGGCATGGCCCCACTTCCTGTCCCGCCTACCCACGTCTCACTTGGCCTGTCAGCTAAGATGGTGACATTAAAACACTGCCAACGAGATCATGTCAACGCCCTGGCAGCCCCCTGGTGCACTCGGGCAAAGCTGGGGTTCTGGCCCAGGCGGCACCTGCCTACCTCGTCTCCCGCGCCCCGTGAACTTTACCCCCTCACCCAGTCCTGCCTACCTCACGTCCTAGCACAGTTCTGGGGTTCACCTATGACTGCTCACCGTGGGGTCTCAGCCCACAACGTGCTGGGCATTGGGGAATGCAAAAATCAATCCCTGTCACGCTATTCTACATTAGTGGCCCACGCATGTATGAACTGGCTCGTGGCCTCAGGCTTCCTGCATTTGGTGCACTGGCCTGGTCCTGCCCCCTGCTGGCCCAGAACCCAATGGTCTGCTTGGCTCACAAAGCTTAAGGGATGAAGTGGCTTCTCTGGGCCTCTAGCACCACCTCTGGCTGACAGACAAGTCAGGCTCCCAAAAACGTGGGCAAACAGACCAGGCCCTGAGGTCTCTCACAAGGGCCAGCTCTGCCTTTTGAATACAGTCCCGGGGCACCCGGCCACGCCCGCCACCTCACCTTTATGAGGCAGGCGTTAGTGACCAGCTGCTTGGGGTCCACCACGTCCACCAGGGGCTCCTTGATGGCCACATCTTTGATGCAAGACATGTCAAAGCCGTACACATTCTCCCACCCTGGGGGAGGCAGGTAGGGAGGAGGGGTGAGCCTACTAGGGACGCCCAGGCCCAGCCCACCTGCCCCCGGTGCTCCGCAGGGCCTTGAGCTCACAGTGGATCTTATAGTCTTTGTACTGCCGGTCTTCGATAGCTGTCACGTACAGTGTGGCTCGGTCTGGGAAGATGAGGCCATCGGGTGCCTGTAGAGGGGTAGGATGAGGATGTGAAGGCGGGGGGCCTTGGACCACCACCCCTGGACTTGACAGTTTGGTCTCTATCTACCCACTGCGTCCCCAACCTGATGTGAGCTACCGGTATTTCCCACCTGGACTTCCAGAGTGGCCTCCTCACTGGTTCCTGGATTCTGCCTTCCTGCCCTAGTCTACTCCCCATATGGCTGCCAGACGATGTCTAGGACACCTAAGTCAGAGCTTCTAAAGGATCCTCAGAACCCTTCCTGGCTCCTCTGAGACAAAAAGCAACATTTCATGGGGGTCCACAGGCCCCATGAGCTCTGCACAGGCCCCTCTACCTCTCACGCCCGACTGCTCTTCCAGACCCTCACTGCACTGCCTTTCAGCTACCAACATGGAGCAAGAACACTCCTGCCCCAGGACCTTTGCACTACCTCCTTTGACCAGAATGCTCTTCCCCAGATCCCACACAGCTCCTTCCCATCTTTCATTCAGATCTCAGTCATCTCCCTTGGTAGGCCTGCTCTGATCTGAGCACCTGGGACCATGGCCTTCCAGTCACATCCTCTCTCTCTGCCCCCTGGTCTTCTTCCCAGTGCTAACTCCCTCCTGGCAGCATACCACAACCTGTCCCTGCCTATCTTCCAGTGCCCGTTACATCCCATTGTGGCTATAAGGCCTTCCACTAGCTGTGCAGCCGGTCCCCTGTACTAGGTCCTCTGGGTGGGAAACACTTAGCACAGCTTTTGTTTTCTGCCTGGAGCCCTGCTGGGTGTCCAAGAAGCAGCTGCAGGACCCCAGCCTGTGAGAGCTGCTCCCACCCTGCCAGGGGCCTCACCAGCCACTTGTCTCGGGCATAGAGCACGGTGTTGAGCATCGACTCGTAGAAGAGGCAGTAGCCCATCCACTCACTGATGATGATGTCCACCTTCTCCACTGGAAGCTCCACCTCCTCCACCTTCCCCTTGATGATGGTCACCACTGCAGGGGGCAGACGGGCACATGCAACCAGCCCCCACCATCTTCTCACCTCCCCTGCAGGGTCTAGGCCTGGGGACCCCACTGGGGCAGCCCTTGTCTTCTCAAGGAAGGGCCAGGGGCTGCACCAGGGCATCTTCAAAGAACTCTGTGAGCTGAAGCCACACTGCTAACCCAGTTCTAAAATCCATTCACCACTCTGGATATTGAGGCAGAAGCACAAATCTGATGTGGATTCGGTATCAGGTGAGGTCAAGATTTTCTCGCTAACAGCAGAGTCATGTTTTAAAAATGGCCTTAACCAATACGGAGACACATACAGCAGGATTTATAGGGAAATGGTTATCATGGCTGAATTTTTCTTCAAATGGAGATACTTAAAAGCTAAGTGATGGGTGCTGGGGGGTTATTATATTAGTGTCTCTAACAACAACAAAATCACGTCAGTTTCTAGAGGCTAGAAACTGAGCCCTCACTCCCAGGAAACCCACCATCGTTCTATGTTCACCACCCTTCAAGCCCTGCAGGTGAGAACTCAAAAGCAATTCGGAAACACCTACCCAACTTACTCACATACGTAAGTTGACCCAGCAATCCTACTTTTATCACCTGACCTCACAGACACACTAGTCTGAACATGAAATTACATTATGTGTGAAGGGTTGAAATCCCAGAAGCATCTTAAATGAGCATCACCAATAGCCTAATGAAGAAAACCAGGGCACAGGAGGGGCTCATGGCAGCTGTCGCCAAAAAGAGCAACAGCCTCTCAGTTTCCGGAAACATGTTAAACTACCCGTCGAGCACGTGAAAAAAGCAAAGGGCAAAATATCGGTGTGAAATGTATTGCGGAAAAAACATGCACGTGAACGTAGCCAACATTTACATGTGCTGTTGCTTGTGGTGCAGACGTCTCTGGGGGTGTTGGCTGGACTCAGGGCCTCGCGGAGGGGCGCCTTCATGGAGACTCCTCACTGGGGCCCTCAGGTGTCAACCACATGACTCTATCACTCCCTGGAGGAACTAAAGATGCTTCTCACCCTAACATTTTAAGACTGGGACTCCAAGCTTGAGATTTCACCATTCGATTTCTAAGATACAGAACATGTTCACCACTAATGACCGCAGGTTCTGAGGAAGCTGGATTCTCAGGCTGCTGGCAGCCAGCAGTTCGACAGGGGAGGAATGGCTGAATCTGTGTTCAGTGGCCCCCACCCCACTGCCAAGGGCCCTGGGGAAGCAGGAAATGACCCAGGCCAGCCCCACAAACCCATTCTCTTCCTGGGCTCACCATGGTCTAACTTGTTGGCTTTGACGATCTTCACCGCATAATCGGAGATACTGGAACACTCGATCTGGGGGCCCAGGAAGAAGGGAGGGTGAGACCGCCCCCATCCTAGCCTCAGGCTGCATCCCCTTCCACCCGATCCCTGAGCCGTGAGGAGCCCCTTCGCCATCCCTCGGCCCAGGCCCGCTCGGCTGCCTAGGAAACTCACCCCGATGACCTTGCGGGCCCCAGCCTTGGCGGCAAACATGCAGAGGATCCCCGTGCCAGAGCCCACGTCCAGCACCACCTTGTCCTTGAAGAGGTGCCGGTTGTGAAACATGGAGTTGCGGTATGTGAGGGTGCGAACCTCATCTTTCAGCATTTCCTGAGGGAGGGCATGGGATACAAAGATAGCATGAACAGGCCTGTGGCCAGCTGAAACACAGGTTGCCCTGGCCTCTGACATGCTGACAGTTTACAGAGCGGAACTCAGCCCTCCCATTTGCTTAGTCCCCTTGGAACAAGTCATTACCCTTCCTTGTGCCTGTTTCTCAATCTGTAAAATCAGACTGGATGGACTGAACTCCCACCTTAGCCATATTCTACCTTTGTTTAAAAAGTCCTCAGTAACTTAATGACACTGAATTATACTCTTAAACACAGTAAATTTTGTTATATATTCTACCACAACTAAAAGAGACAGAAATAAATGAAAAGAAAAATCCTGAGAACCCATCCCAGCTGCTGAAACCTCAGCCTCCACAATCTGGAAAGGGTGGAGAAACCGTCGGCACACCAGGTACGACCAGTTGGGGGACAGTCCCACCTCCCGTCACCAGAGGGCAGCAGAGACCAGCAGGCCTTGACCTCTGGCTGATATCGCAGGCATGCACGGTGCGCGCGCAGCGCAGCCCAGCAGCGCCCCACTGAGCTCCCGGCTAAGCCCGGTTTCCAAGGCAACGGCAGAGAGCCGCGACCCCGGGGGGTCCGCCTCGCGAGCACAGAGGGGCGGCCCGCTGCCAGGGGATGCAGGGCGCTTGCGCGGGAAATTCAGGGCCAGCCTTCCCAAACATGAATCCCCTTGAGATTCAGCAGTCATAGGCGCTGTCCACTCACCTCGTGAATGCCAAAGTGAGCATAGGAGTCAAAGTAGTAATCTTTGGACGTCATGTCCTCAGCGTTGGGCTTCTCGCTGCTTTCTGCCTGGCCACAGGAGACCTGGGAGGACGCGGATGGGTCAAATCTGGGGGCCCTCCAAGACCTTTTCTTTACACTTCCAATTCCCTACTTCTTCCTGGAGTACAGAACTACCCCCCAAATTGTACCACGGCAATGTTATAGCCCCCGCCTGCCACGGTGCCTCCCAAAACCCCCAAACCTAACAACCCATTTTCCTCTTCCAGGACCCCCCCCAGAGCACCATCCAGGTAGCACCCCGATACCTCAGCCACGCCTACCATCTCTCCAGTCTCTCTGCCCCCGTCTCTAGCTCAGCCCACAGCTGGGGAGAGGAGGGGAAGGCAGAACTGGGAAGGGCAAAGGGGGGCTGGAAGTGGAGTTAAGGAAGTAGCCACAATACTTGGGGGAGGCCAGACCTGGAGGGAGTTTGTACTAAGTGTTTCCAGGGCACAGGATAAAGTGGTTTGAAGGAAAAGGAATGATGGTTAGACCCCCAGAAAGGGCCTGATGTGTGGCAAGATGTATTTATGTGGGGAAGGGTCTCACAAAAGGATATTTACTTCTTCAAGAGGCGGCTGGAGGCTCATCCCATTAGCCAAGGTGGCTACAAAATTCTAGGAGAGAGTAACAGGGAGAAAGGATTAGCTACTGGGAGTGGCTAGGGGAGGGCCAGGCCAGGGGACCCCGGCACTTGGGGGAGGGGAGGTGTTTCCTGCAATTTTCCTTTTGTGTGGTGGGGAGTGGTGGCAGAGGGAGCGAGTAGAGAGGTAGGGCTGTTTTTAAACGGGTGGGAGAGGTGGGAGGGAAGAGAAGGGGGTTCTGTCCCAGCTATGGCTGGAGAGATGGTGGCCCGCCCCACACTGCCCCCCTCTCTGGCCAGGCACATGACCATACACACCTCCCCCATCCAGCCCAGAGGAACTGGCATCCTCTGGGCACACAGGCACTGCCAGCTGTCACTTCTCCTCCTCATCTAATCCCCCCAAATTAGGTGACACTTCCTGACACACACTCCCATCCTGGGGTGCCATGAGTGGCTGGGGGAGTGGGCTGGCAGGGTGTACCCACTGGGCATCTGCCACCTCTGCTAGTAAGCCTCTTGTCTGAGAGGATTCCGGAAAGGAGGTATGGCACACCAACATCCTCACCAGAGCTGGCACCCTGGCCTCTAGCTCCTGCCTTCGGCTCAGGGAGCCCCAAACAAAACCAGATGGAGCCAGTCTCCCCACGTATTACCCCCTACCCAGGAAGGTGGAGTCCCCAGGAAACAGACCAGACTCTGGACCCTCCAGCCCACCTCCTCCCATTCAAACACAACCCCAGGCCCCGCAGTGCCCCAAGCGTGGGGCCAATTCCTGAGGCAACCTCTGGGGAAGGTGTTTCCTCCACATGCAAGGCTCTGGTCCAGGAGGGAGCCAAGCGGGATGGAAGTCACTGGAGTGACCCCTGGGAGCTGCCCCCCAATGCTACAAGGTAAAGGGTGGGAGTACGGGGGCCCTATCAGTCTCTTCCAGATGTGAACACCCCACAGGCTCCAAGAAGTATAGAGTCACAGACGTGACCCACCCCTATTCTGCCAATGCAGCGACTGCGACCATAAAGGACGGCTGGTGAGGGGATTTCCCACTGGGGTCCATTTCTTAATACCACCGATACTACCGCCAGACAAACCCCAAGAGGGAACCAACCCCACATGGCTGGCTGCACAAGAACCAAACCTCTCAGGAAACCATTTCAGGCACCGAGGCTCAGGACCCTCAAACAAGGCCTCAGAAAGGGACGGGGTGGGGTCATCTCCCACCTTCACAAATGCCCCGGAGAGAGAAAAGGCTCCAATAGGGGTAAAGATAGAAGCCTGTATCCATCACATCCCTTTCCCAACCAACGGACTCTGCTTCCCCTCACCCAGGAGGGCTCCAACGGGGAGGTGGGCTTTGAGACACGCCCCATGAAAAAGATGTCCCTCCCACACACCCAGAAATGGCCACAAGGGGGTGCATGGCGCCTTATCAGGAGAGATCTCCTTCAGCCAGCGGCCCCACCACCACACCGAGGGAGGTCACAGGGGCATGCCCCATCCCCCCAGCTCCCAAAGCCCGGGGCCGCGGAGAATCCAGGGACCGGAAACGTGGGGCCCCGAAGGAATCTATTTCCCGTCTTCCTCCAATCCCGTCCCGACAGTGCACGAAACCTGGAGCGATGCCTAAGCAGATGCTCGGTCCAGGGCAGGGGATTGTACAGGGTGGATATACTGCCCCTCCCAAAAGACTCTATTCCGCGGAGAGCCGCAATATAAGTCCCACCCCGAGGTGTTCATCGTGATCCCCGGGGAGGATGGTTGGGGGCCTCGGAAGGAGGGTCGGAGCCTCCTCCCCGCCCCCCCGGGGCGCCCCTCCCCCGGCCAGGGGCGGGGCCATTGTCCCGCACGTGGAGCCCGCCGGGCCACCGGGCACGGCACACCCCCTCCTCACCCACTGCGCCGCGGCCACGTGGGACCTAGGCCAGAAGCGCCCCAGCCCTTCTTCACGTGAGAGGGGGGCAGCACGGGCCCCTCCGCTTAGCCAGGTGTCGCAGGTCCGGGAAAACTAGGCAACCCGCACCTGAAACTGTAACCCCAGGTCAGGAGCATGCGGCGGCCCTTCCGTAAGGCTGGGGGCCTTCAGGCCCAATCCTCCGACTCGGAGCCCCTTCCCCACGACCGAGGCATAAAACATCGACTCCCAAACGGCCCCTTGCTCTCGGCGGCGCTCCAGAAGCTCACCTCCATGATGCAGTTCGCGGCCTCGGCTGCCGCCATCTTCACCCGCGCCTACTCCTCCTCCGGCCGCCGATAACCCCCCCTTTCACCGCATTCCCCCGGGACCGCCTTATACCGGAGGGTCCATGGTCCGCCCACCACTACTCCGCCAGGAGATCTCATTGGCAGTGGAGGCTGCCCGTCTGGGAACGCCACAAAGCAATTGGGTAAGGTGGACGTCCATCAAAATTGAGGGACCCGCCCAGTCCGGCGTGAAGAGACCCGACCCCCTAAGTCTAACCAGGATGGGAAAGACTGCCCGTCTGTCGCACGAACTGCGACTGATGATTGGGCAAAGTTAACCAGGAGTTCCCGCCCCTTCCCCCCACAACCACCCCCCCGCCCCCAGCACAGCTTCCCGGCAGACCTCGCGCTAAGAGGACATCTTGAAATAGAGCTGTCCATCACCAAAAAGTTCTGCCTCTTAGTAGCTGCTATAGGTTTATCCAAAACTTGACGTCATGCAGTCTTTGGCCAGCCCCCGCCCAGCTGCTGGTCTCAAGGAGAACACGACGATTGGCCTAAGAGGAGGGAGGAAGACAGGGTCTTTAATTTCCAGCGATTGGCCCAAAGGAATTGTCACTCATCTTCCTTTCGGTGGATTCTCCCAGCCCCAGGGGCGTTCAGGAGGAACAAGAGAGCTAGGGAGCTTGTGCCTATTTATCTGAGGGAAAAACGAAACCAATGAGAGGCCCCCAAAGAGGAAACCCTTGTCCGGAATTCCAAAACAAGCCAGGAATAGGGCTCAGGCTCCAAGACATTAAACCACTATCCCTTTATTTAACCGTTCCAAATTTTCTAAACCCAGAGACCCCACTCGAGCCACCTGGCCTTTGCCAAGTCCCTGCCCCTGCCTGGAACGCTCACCTGCCTTTGTGGGCCAACTCCTGCACATCTGTCGGGATGCAGCTTAGATATCAGCTCCTCCAGGAAGCTTTCTTCCACTTGCGGAAAAAGTTACTCCAGATCTTCCGGACTTACCACATGGGGTTATGTCCTGTTAGTAACCCATCGGACGTTAAAAATATCGAAGTCAAAAGTAGATTCAATACACCTAATCTAACATCACAGTTGAGCCTAACATACCTTAAATGTACTCACGTTAACCTACAGTTGGACAAAATCACTTACACAAAGCCTATTTTATAATAATGTGTTGACTATCTCATGTAATTTCTTGAATACTGTACTGGAAGTAAAAAAACGGAATGGTTGTAAGTGTATGGTTGTTGGCCTGTGTGACTGTATGGCTGAGGAGGAGCTGAGGCTGGCTGCTGCAGCCCAGCATCACGAGAGGATATCCTAATGCATACTGTACGTTCGGGACCATCTGTGGTTGAGTAAAGATTAATACAACTTGTAGAATATATTCATCACCCCAGAAAGTTCTTTCACGACCCTTTGCAGTCAATTTCTCTCCCACCCAACCCCAGGAGCAATCACTTTGTTTTCTGTCACTGTACTGTAGCTTTTCCTTTTCTAAAAGTTTATATGAATGGAATTATACAATATTTGCTATTTTGTATCTTCTCTCATTCAGCATAATGCTTTTGAGATTCATCCAAGTTGTTACATGTTAACAGTTGTGCAATCCTTTTTATTGCTCAGGAGTATTCCATTGTATGAATGTATCACAGTTTGTCTATCCGTGTTTCTGCTGCCAGATTGTTGGGTCATTTCCAGATTGGAGGGATTATGAATAAAGTGGCCATGAACGTTCATATCCTAGTCTTCCTATGGACATACACTATCATTTCTCTTGGGCCATTTCTATATCTTCTTTTATTAGGTGTTTGTTCAGTCTACTGCCCATTTTTTAAAGTGGCATTGTTTTCTTATTCACGATTTGTAAATGTTCTCTATAGATTCTGGATACAGGTCTCCGTCAGGTCAGGTATATAGACTTCGAATATTTTCTCCCTGTCTGTGCTCTGTCTTTTTATTTTCTTAACATAGCAGAGATTTTTTAATTTTATGAAGTCCAATCAATCAAATATCAGCGTCCACATCTTGACCCCTGTGGTGTACACTATGTGAATTCTGAAGCTTTTCTTTTTTCTTTTTCTTTTTTGCTATTGTTCCAATGTTTCAGCAAGGTTTTTAATTTTTTATCCCCCCCCCACCAATTTTCCTAGTATTTTGACCCAATCAGTTACCGTTGCTCTGTACTGTTACTACACACACAAAATTATAACAAACCATTTCTACAATACTAGGGAATAATCAAATGTCATTGAAAGGGGGATAGCACTCTGCAGGGGGATACGTGAGTACAGAGGGTATAGAGTTCAGGGGAAAGGTCTGAGCTGGAGTCAGAAGTGTGGGAGTGGCCAGCATCAAATTCTGCATTTTCCAGTGTGACGGCCACTCCCCACGTGGGGCGATTGAGCAATGGACTGTGGCAAGTCTGAACTAAAATGTGCTGGGAGCGTAAAACACACACCGAGGTGTGAAAACCTTTACCAAAGGAATCTGTGATATTAATTTTTTAATACTAATTACATGTTGAAATGATTCTATTTTGGGTAAACGGGGTGAATGAAAATTATTGTCAAAATGAATTTGCCTATGACTTTTTACTTGGTTTTAACAGAGCTACCAATGCATTCTAAACAACATATATTACTCTTATTATATGTCTATTGGCCAGTGCTGTTCGAGGGCACAGATCACGGAATGCACACAGTCACTGGGGAGCTGGTGTGATTAGAAGTGTGGTTAGAAGAAGACACACAGATAGGTGTCCATGACCTGGGTCAAATGGACAAGTCAGATGCCCATGAGCTGGGCTGGTAGAAACTTCCATCTCTCACAAAACCACTCAGTCCTTCTTCCCATTGTGATTTTGAACAACACAACCAAGGGAGATGAATTCCTGTGACCTGGTCCCCAACGTAAATCACAGATGTTTGCCTGTCACATGACAGTTGCAGATAACTGTGCAGCGGGCAGAATTATGACGGCCTCCATGATCTTCCACCTCTAACGTTATATATTCAGGAGTAGGTTGGGTTATATGACAAAGGAGATGGGGATGTCACCTTATATGACAAAGGGAAAGGGATTTTGCAGATGTAATCAAGGCCCCACACCTTAATATAATCATTATCCTGGTGGGCCTGACTTAATCCAATGCAATCCCCTTAAAAGGGAGCACAGGTGTTCTCGGAGGCCACCTTGATTCTCCTGCTGGTCCAGGCCATGAGTCCCAGAGCTGTAAGGAAATGAATTTTGCTAACCCCCAAGTGTGCTGGGAAGAGGACCTCGCGCCTCAGATGAGACAGAAACTGAGAACTTGATCACAGTCTGGTGAGACCCTGAGCAGAGCACCCAGCTAAGCTGCACCCACATCCCTGACCCACAGAAACTGTGACGATACATGGAAGCTACTAGATTTTTGTGATTTGTTACACAGCAGCAACCAACAGACCTCAAAATGTCATTCCTGCTCTACTTAGAAATCACGGTTACTAGATCCACCCTGTCTTTTTCATTAATATGTTAATGAAGAAGCAGGCTTCCTGCGAGCCTCTAGTCACAACACTTTTGTCAACCCAGCAATATGTAACCTTATTTTAGGGCTGTTTTCTATTTAAAGACACCTCCTTTAATGTATTGTTGATTCAGTCACATTGAACTCACAGCCAACGTGCCTAACCGAAGCTTATTTAACAAAGGCACATCGCAGCCTTGTGGCACTTAGGCACACTAGACAGCACTTCAGCACTCCTTTTGAGGCCGTTCTGAACAGTGAGATCACCACAAAACGCACAGAAATGCAAAAAATGCAGCTCTAAATAGATTGTGGCAAGGATGATTGTTTACAGTATAAGAGCTGAAACAAGGCGGGGGGGGCTTGCTCACCCCTAGATGAAAAGGTGCACATTGGACAAGTCAGATCATTTGCTGCTCTGAGCATATCCATGCCCACCAACAACGATGAAAGCACCGTATTAATTTGGGGATTATGAACAAATTTTAGTGAGTAGGTGATTCACAAATATATAATGAGGATAGACTGTAAGAGGCCTCCTTTGTAATTCTCTACATTTCATTTATAAATATAATTCTGTTAAGGGGGCTGCGATATGAGTCATAACCTGGCATATCTAAGTCTTCATCCACAGTTCCTGAAAATATTGCAGAGTCTTAAAGGCAAAATGGGTGTCTTGTCATGTTAATGAGAGATTTTTGGACCCACCCAAGGCCCGCGGCTGGAGGCTGAATTAGCCAATGGCCAATAATTTAATCATGACCAGGCAATGAAACCCTCACAAGAACCCGTGAGAACTTAACCTCTCTGTGCGGGCTTGCTTCCTGCTTCTCTGTCTGAGAGACCTCCTAGGCCTGGGGAGCAGAACGCCTCCGTGTGCCACCGAGCCAGACCCCCAAGCTCCTTCGTCTGGGACCTCGCCCTGTGTATCTCCTCATCTGGCTGTTTACTTGTATCCTTTACTAAACTGGTAAATGTAAGTGTTTTCCTGAGCTCTGTGAGCCGCTCTAGCAAAGTAATCGAACCTAAGGAGGAGGTGGTTGGAACCTCCAATCTGTAGCCTGTAGGTCAGAAGCCCAGGTTAACAGCCTGGGGCTTGTGAGAGGCATCTGAAGTTGGAGGTAGAGGGCAGTCTTGTAGGATGGACCCCTTAACCTGGGGAATCTGGTGCTGTCTCTGGGCAGAGAGCATCAGAATTGAGTTCTTGGATAGCCTGCTGATCCTTGAGAATTGCTCCATTCTCAAGATGAGACCCCCCCCCAACACACACACATATTGGAATCGGGTCTGGGAACCTGAAAGGAATTAGGCACACCCATCACCAGGGCCTATAGCCCTAAAAAAGGGACAAACCCCAGGCCTACAGGTAAATAAGGAGAAACCAGCAAAAATGGCTCAGAAGGCGGGGGAGAAAAACAAGGAGATGGTGGTGGTTGGATGCCACATGGAGGAAGATCATAACTTTCTTCTGGAACTAGCCAGAAAGACTCCAGGGTCAACAGGCTGGGATTAGCTGGAATAAATAAATCATGCAAATAGGAAAAAAATGTAATTAACTGGAATCCTGTTTACAGATGCCCACAAACATGCTGTCTGTCTCGGTGACAGGTGCTCCAGCTAAACATTTCTAGAAGGAATGGATTGGCTCTGTCCTCAGTTTCCAAGCCAGAGAGATTTCAGAACCAAATCTCCTGTACTTAGAACTTTAGCTCTTGAGTGAAAAGGACAAAACAAATACTTGAAAAACTTTTTAATAAGAAAACACGTCAAACAATTTATTTCTGGCAAAAACAGGGAGGGCAGCCACCACCCCACAGCCCTGAGTGGAAGAGGGAGGCTCAGAAAAGGGGGACAAGAGGTCTGATCTTGTAGCAGCTTCTGAGGAAGATCTCAGTCCAGGGGTAAGTTCAAGTCCACGGGTGAAACAGCCAGGATGCCCTCCTGGAGGGGAAAAGTGGCAGAGTGCAGTGAGCAGAGTGGGGTCCTCCACTCACAGTGGCATCTGCACCAGCCCAGTGGGGGCAGAGACAGGAAGGTAAGGAGCCAGAGAGGGGAGGAGGGCACAGAGACCCAGACAGAGGACGACAGGGACAGGGGGAAGCGCATACACAGACTCTGGGATAGAGTCCTAGCGATAGAGGGAAAGATGGCCCCAGGGTGGAAGGCGGAGCACCAGAGTGGGACGAACGGAGACTCCGAGAAGGGGAACAAAGTCCTGGGGTTTTAATGATTAAGAGCCCTGGCTTTGTGTCAAACTCCCGATCCCAACCCCCTGCAAGAGGAAGTTCCCTGTAAGTTCCCATAAAACGATAATAACCAAATCCCAGAAGTTGTTGTGGGGGTTAAATGGGATTATCCCACTGAAGTCCTCACCCAGCACCTGACAAAGCTTACCAGTAAAAAGAATAAGTTTCACAAGTAAACCAGCTTCTGTGCTGAGCTCCAGACAATTCGATCCACTGTCCCCTCATCACCTTGCCTTGAGGTCTGAAGGGGGACTCTCCCTTCACTGGACCACCTGCAATCCTGTCTGACCCTTCCACAAACATGTTCCCCCTTTCCCTCCCAGGGCTCTCCCCCACCTCAGGGAACACCAGGTGTAGCCCTACAGCTGCTCAGGCCAGCATCCTTGGCATTATGCTCGACTCCCGTCTTCCACTCAGTCACCACCCCTACCCCATTAGGGAAGTCTGTCCGCTCTACCTCCAAATTAAATCCAGAGCCCTCTGATAATCCTCGAGAACCCCACTCTGGTCTCATCCAGCCTCATCTCCAGCTCAGGGCTCCCTACTTCCGCCCTCACCCCCTAGAGTATTCCCCCACGCAGCCGCCAGAGGGCGCCGGTCAACACCTAAGTCAGCTCAGCGCCCTCACCTACTCCTGGCTCACTCCAAGTCCAAGTTCTCACCGGGACCACGAAGCACTGCACCATCTGGCCGCCCCTCCTGCTCTCATCTTTCGCTCTCTCCCTCTCGCTCCAGCCTTACTGGTCTATTCCCTGATCCTCAAGCACACACCTGCCAGCTCCTATCAGTCCGGAAGCAGTGGTTACATACTGAGGGCCTGGCATGCGTCCTTCTCTCACTGAATCCCCCCAGCGACAAAGCAGGGTGAGTCAGGTGGTGCCCACTGGACGGGGGGAGACTGGTGCTCTGGGAGATGGGGGCAGTTGCCAAGGTCATACAGCCAGTACATTAGAGCCCAGTCCAGCTCGGAGCCCCGCATTGGATTTAGAGCAGTGACCAAGCAAAGTTAAGACTTCCTGGTTTTCCGAAACTGGTATGTTATGAGCGAGGGGAGAAAAGAAATAAAAAGAAATCATAAGTAAAACAAGTCAGTTCTACCATCTGTTAGAAGGTGTGGGTTGAAAGGTGCAGTTATGGAAGGGAGTAAAGCAGCAGAGGGGGAAAGAGTGGGTGGGATGGCGTGGCTATGGTTGAGATTTTAAAGCGAGACCAGGAAAGTCTTACTAGGGGTGATAACTTAAGGGGAGCAGAGGTGAGGTACGGAGATTCCCGGGCAAGGGCATTCTGGCAGGCAGTGTGGGAGAGGCAGACAGTCACCAGATAATCACACAAATGCCCAAGGAATGCCGAGTACTTACAAGGACGATCCCATTTTAATCCTCACAATAACCCTTTGACTTAGGTGGTACTACTCTCCCCTTTACAGATGAGAAAACTGAGGTCCAGGCCTCACTTGTTTCCGACTCTAACAGTCTATACCAGAATGGCTTAAGGCGGGCATAGTCTGCGAGATTACCTCAGTGCCTGGTGTACAGCAGGTGATCAATAAACTCAGAACAGACGAGTGGTAGGGCTGGGAGAACACGTGTGAAGTCCAAAAAGAAGCCTAAGAAGCCACGCCCCCCCAACACCCACAGTACAGCTGGGTAAAGGGAGCCCCAGAAAGGCTTTGGCGGCTCACCCAGCCCCCGTGGGCCTGGATCCAGGGCGCGAAGCTGTGCACATGCTCCACGCTGAGTCCAGCCAAGGTGCCCCCGAGCCGGGCCACGCGCCGGCTCAGCTCCATGGCCAGGGCTAGGCGGGCCAGGGGCTCCGGGGATGGCGGTGGAGGCCCGGGGCACGGCAACGAGGGGCGCGCTTGGCGGGGGTGAGGGCCGTCCTCCCGGCTGGAGAACAGCTCCACTAGGCGAGCGAAGGAGCCCGCGGAGAGGCGGGCCAGCTTTCCGCGCAGGGCGGGGTCTGAGGCCAGCTGTGGGGTGGGGAGGGGAAGAGGCGGGTCCGCCTCAGTCACGCCAGCCAATAAGGGGGCGGGAGGCGTGGCTTCCGGGTCCCGGGGCGTTCTAGACGCACAACAAGCCAATCATAAACTGGACTACGTCTCTGCCAAACTACTCCCGGGAAGGTGGCTGAGAACCCGGGGTTGTAAAATGTTAGATCTTCTGGCCACGGCCCCGGTGGGCTTCTCAGGCAGCCCCCGAGGCCAGGCTAAGGTCTACAACAATCTTGCCTTTCACCACACAATGAATATTACAGGACCATACACTTTGCCCAAACTTCTGAGCAATCAAGCTCCAGGGCGGAGTCACAAGCCCCGCTTCCTCCGGAGTCCATTTCCCCCACATTCTAAGCCATGCCCCTATACAGATATTAGGGCTGCTACAGATTTTAGACAGCCCTCTCCATCTCCTATCCCCCCACCGTATATTCATTCCCTTACTTAACTGTTCCCGATCTGTTTCCCAGATCATGTTTCTGAGGGTACACCCCGCGCTTTTAGGCCAGGCCCCTCTAACATCAAAGAAAGCCACTCTTAATGTGTGCCCGGACCACACCTGTCACTCAGGCCTTTCACTGAAGCTTTGTCCCACCCTCTCCCTAGGTAACCACCCAATGAGAATGCAGACTCAGCTTTTGACCCCAGTGTCTCCAACCATCCGGAAATTCGTATCCTAGCTAAGGGATGGAACCAGGTTGCCTGTCACCTTTTCATTGATGACTTCTGCCTCCTCCTCCAGCAAGGCCACCAGCCTCCGCAGCAGGGCTTCCTTCTCCGTGGGTGGAGGACTCTGCAACTCTGGGAGGTACAAGAGAATTCGGCTAGGGGCAGACCCTGGCCATCCTACCCTCATCGTTCTCCAGGGCCCCTCTGCACCTCACCTGGGCTAGGTGGGGATCTCAGTTTCTCTTGGACCAGCTGTTCCAGCCGCTGGGCCACCAGGGCATAGAAGTCTGGAGTAGCTGGGCCTGGGGTGAAAAGAGTCAATGATGGGTCGCCAGGACATCAGAAAGTTATGGATTCTCTCCTCCCAACCATCTTGCCAGGTAGCAATGATTTCCACTTCACAATGGGGTAAATTGAAGCCCAGTGAACAAACTTGGTAAAAAAAACCAAACCAGACAAAACAACCCTTGTACTTTCTACTTCATTGTGCTCCCAGACTGTATTTAGAATGTTAGAACAGCTTAACTAAATCTTGAAGATGATCTCATCCATGGAAGGCAAACACATGGCACTCCAGCTACTACCGATCTATCCCTCCCCATGTCAGGTGTCATCGACAGATCACAGAACTCTTCTCCCCAGCTGTGGAATCCTTTTCAAGCTAACACCCCCAGAACCATTATTTGTCTATCTAGGTTCACATAGGAAAGGAAACCGTTTGATCAAGTCCACTCTTGATCAAGTCCAATGACCACCCCTCATTCCTACTTTGCTACTGGAGAAACACAGAAGTAGGGAAGAAAGGGATTTTCCCCAGAGTCATATAACCAAAGAGATAGGGAGCTTTGATTGAAGACCAGGTCTCCTGCCTTTTACGCGGGATACTGGTACAAAAGTTGTAGGGTAAGGGAAGCATGTAGAAAAGAGATAACAAATAGAAAGGGACCAAAAGTGCTTCTGAAGCCAGCTCACAGACTCAACAGACAGCAATCTAACTGGGGAGGAAGGTGGGGAGCACAGAATGGCGAGGATGGGAGTCCCCACATAGTTACTCTCTAGCTGAGCAATCTTGAACTACCTCCTTATCCTGTCTATGCTTTAAGAATCAAAGCTTCTGGTCTTGCCAATTCATGGGTGATCTAGGGAAATCTCTTACCAGGCTCTGAACCATAGCAGGGGTGGAGGGGCAAGGAGCAAGGCCGAGGGGACTCGAGGGGAACTGCACCTCGCCCCAGAGGGCAGGGAAGACATCTTCGAAGGCGGCTCAGGAAGTCTGTTGGCTCCTGGGCAGGGATCCTGGAGAAGGGGACCTGAGAGAGTGACCCCAAAGTCCCCTTTCAAACAGTCCCTTTTTCCTCCCACTGAGGGTTTCTCCCTACAACCCCCACAAACAAGGAATAGAGGCAGATATAAAAAGACGGGAAGGGAGAGAGACTGAGGCCAGGGGCAGGAGTTAGAGATTTGCCAGCCCAAATGCAGGCCCCTGAGGGAGGAGGACAACTCCCCTTACCTGGGTGGGGTTGGAATGGGGGAACTGGAAGCCTCACCCCGCCTAAGGAAGGCAGCTAGGACCCTCAGCGTGTCCTCTCGGAGCCCCAGCTCTTCTGACCCTGCCATGCGGGCACCTGTGAGAGAGGGTTATGGGGAACGGACTCCAGGGTTCGGCAGAAGTGGAGGCTTGGGGCCCAAACTCCTAGTCACTAAATGAGGAGGGAACCAGGACTCGTGAGTCCCCAAGTGAGGAAGGGGCTGGAGATCTGGACTCCCACAGTCTTTTGGAGGAGTTGGGGCTTGGGGACCCAGACTCTTGGGTTCCCGTAGGAAGAAGAGGGATGAGAACGAAGACTCCTTGATCCTGGGAGAGGAGGCTGGAGACACGGATTCTTGGGTGTAAGGCAGAAGGGGGCCTGGACTCTTGAGTCTGTGAGAGAAGGGGGCTGGGGCTGCAACTTCTGGATTCTTAAGGCGTATGCCAAGCTACCCATGTCCTAAAAGACAAGGAACTACCAATCCTAGGAGGCTTCATGGCAAACACTCCCTTCCGTCCGCTCTGGCTCACCGCGCAGCCTTCTGGGAGGTGTAGTCCCAACAGCCCGACTCAGGTTGGAAGCTTTGGGAACCGGAGACGCTTGGATGTCAGAGAAGTGGGTCTGGGGTTCCCGCTGCTGGAACCCGGTCTCTTCCCTCTTCATCCCAGCCTTTGCTAACGCCCCGCTTACCTGGGCCCTGGCCCCACCGCCGCCACCTCCTCCACTGAACTTGTATAAACTTTTATTTAGTAGTACAACTTCCTTGCGCCTGCGCACAGCATCTGCAAACGTAAAAGGGCGGAGCGTTCCGTGCCCGCTTAATTTGCATGTGACGTTCCCAGCATGCCCGTGGCAGGAAGGCCTGAAAAGGGCATGGGGTGGGGGGCGTCCGGACTCTCGGTACCGCCTCTTTGGCTCTGGAGTCTGTCACCCAACTGACAATTAAATTGTTTTTATTTCAAGAAATTAGTAGAAAAGAAAACCCTGCCGCTGTAAAGCTGAGCTGACGGGAAGGAGGGTGTGCCGCTGCGAGTTCGAGAGCTACCGAACCCTAAAGGCAGGGTCCAGCACCCTACGCGCCCCGACCTTTTACGTAGGTATCATGGAAGAACCGGGGAGTTGGTGGCAGCCGCAAGTGAGGAACGGGAGAAAGGATGGGCCTATCCTGAAAGTGGAGCCAGGAGGGAAGAAAGTGAAGCAACGTCCGGCGCTGGAGAAAATCTTTAAACAAGTAGCAGGGAGGCGTCTACACTGGGAGCTCTAGAGGTGGACTCTGCAAATGGGAGGCTGTCCACTCTAGGAAGTGGGGTGTGCCCCGGGGGAGGCTGTCTGTTTGGGGGGAATTGTGTATGGAGGATCTACGGTGGAAATAGGTGAGGGGATCTTCTGTGTGGGAACTGTGCAAGGGAGTCTACGCTAGATTAAGTGCGAGAGGTAGAGGTCTAATGTGCGTAGCGGCTGCATTGAAATAACGAGAGCAGGCTCTACCTCGGAAGTGTCGGTACCTGCATTGGGTGATGTGGGGTAGGAAGGCAGGGGCTTATAATGGAAGAGCGAAGGATCTACGCGAGTGCAGTTGTGCGGGTAGAAGGTCTGCACAGAAGAAGCTGGAGAAAGAAGGGAGTTTTCAAATGGATTTGAGAGGGAGTCCGCTGAATTGGGGACCCTCTCTAGAGGATGGGAGGAGGAAGTCCTGCTTTGTACCCCCGAAAATATAGGTGAAGGGCCTGGCCATGGCTCCAAGAGAGGGAGGTCTGGGTGCGAAACCCCCAGGTCGGCTGGGTCTGGGAAGCTATCCGCACCCAGGAATGCCCTCTGCGCACAGGCCCTACCATGGGAACCCAAAAGCCGCGAATTCTGCCCTGGTTGGTGTCACAGCTGGACCTGGGGCACCTGGAGGGCGTGGCCTGGCTGGACGGGAGCCGCAGGCGCTTCCGCATCCCTTGGAAGCACGGCTTGCGGCAGGATGCCCAGCAGGAGGACTTCGGCATCTTTCAGGTGCTTGCGCGCCCGTACTCCTGAAACCCGGCGCGGGCAGGGTGGACTCCAAGGGAGCCAGACCAAGGAAGCGGGGTTAGCATGCGTGGGGCGGGCCTGCGCTAATGCTGGCAGGTGGAGGTAGGTCGAGTTAGAACCGGTGGAACCGGGGTTAGGATACGCTGATGCGTGTCGGATAGCAGACAGGGATGGAATGGTTAGGTTTCCGGAATAGAATTGGGAAAGTGAAGGAACTACATCCTGGGAGTTCAGGGATCGCTGGGGGCGGGACTCTTCGTTATAGAATTCTATGGGTGGGTCTTGGAACATTAGAGGCGAGACGCAGCCCCAAAACTGAGGTTAGTTATCACCAAATTAGGATACAGCAGTGGTGGTGATCCGAGTTAGAGTGCAAAGGGACTGGGGGTTATTAAATGAGGATGTCCTGAGGCAGGTCTGTGGTGGAGTTAGAGTACCAGAATAGAACTTGGAAGGCTGGCTTAGAAAGCAAAGGTTTTTTGAAAGATGGAGGTGGGTGGACTTGGGGGGCAGAGAATCCGAGAATTGGGGATGACACCTTAGAACATGGCAGGGGAGAGGAGGGTGTTACGGCCCCTGGGGCAGGGCCTAAGTCATCCTTCCCACTATCCTGGTACCACTGGTCCCCCAGGCCTGGGCCGAGGCCAGTGGTGCCTACACTCCTGGGAAGGATAAGCCGGATCTGCCAACCTGGAAGAGGAATTTCCGGTCTGCCTTGAACCGGAAGGAAGTGTTGCGTTTAGCAGAGGACCGGAGCAAGGACCCCCACGACCCACACAAGATTTATGAGTTCGTGACAGGTATGTGAAGTGGGGCTATGCATGGAGTGATGTGATTTCTAGCACCCCTGTCCCATTGACCATCTTTCTTGACAGGAGTTGGCCACTTTCCTGAGTTGGACACCTCTCCGGACACCAACAGCAGATGCAGTGCATCTGATACCCAGGTAAGAATTTGCCCCAGTCTTCCTGGCTTCAGTCTGCCCCATCCCATCTCTGTGTCCCCAGGGCTTGTTCAGGCCTGCTTGTCTTCCCCTAGACCATTGTCCCTTCCTCCCTAGCCTCCATTCTCTCCCCTGCAGTCTGTCTCCAACCTGATCTAGAGCTGACCTGTCCCTCCCCTGCTCACAGTCCTCCCTTGGCTTCCCAGCATCCTTAGGAGAAAATTCGGTTTTCCCTAGACATTCAAAGCCCTAACACCTTCCCAGGATTCTATAACTTTCTTCACTGTGCAGGGTACCCTCAGCCTCTTGGATACTCAGAACCTCCCTTACCCTTGATCTTGCTGATGTCTGTGCAAAGGAAATCCTCGCTGAAATTCTGCCCAGCTTTCTCTGACCAAGTCTTGCTTGCACTGGGTCTGATTCTTAGGCTGGAATTAGCTGCTTCCCTCGGGCCATCAAAGCACCCAGCATATGTCAGAGTGCTTACTTTGCTGTTCATGCCCATGGTGGTCTCCCTGCAGATTGGAAGCCCCTTGAGGCAAAGCTGAGGTCTGACTCCTCTCTGGGTCCCCACATTTCTGAGCACAAGGCCCAGTCTATATGAAGTCTCCTGAAAAGGCTGTGAAAATGCCTGGCTCCTTTTTTTTCTCTACAGGAAGACATTCTGGAGGAGTTACTGAGTGACTTGGTCTTGGCCCCATGCCCAGATGGGGGGCTCTTGAGCCTGGTGGTAGCCCCTGAGCACCCCCCCCCAGTTCTTACTGACTCCTGGCTTGGGCAGCCCAGCTCCCTGCCCAAACTTGGAATCCCCTGAAAACCCACTGAAACGGCTGCTGGTGCCTGAGGAAGGTGAGTGCCGGCTGTGGGGTGGGAGGGGCTGGGGCGCTGGGACCCTCACACTCTCCATCTCTCCCCCTTCACATTGCTGCTGCTGCTCAGACTGGGAGTTTGAGGTGACTGCCTTCTACCGGGGCCGCCAAGTCTTCCAGCAGACTGTCTTCTGTCCAAGGGGCCTGCGGCTAGTGGGGCCAGAAGCAGGGGACAGCACACTCCCCGGGCAGCCAATAAGGCTGCCAGACCCTGGGGTGTCCCTGACGGACAGGGGCGTGATGGGCTACGTGAGGCGTGTGCTGAGCTGCCTGGGCGGAGGACTAGCTCTGTGGAGGGTGGGGCAGCAGCTCTGGGCCCAGAGGCTGGGGCACTGCCACACATACTGGGCTGTGGGTGAGGAGCTCCTCCCGGACAGTGGTCATGGGCCCAACGGCGAAGTCCCCAAGGATGAGCAAGGAGCCGTGTTCGACCTGAAGCCCTTCGTTTCAGGTGAGTGAGGCAGGGCCTTAGCTCTGCTGTGGGAAGAGCGGGCCACAGTAGTTAAGTATTCTGGGGTCTGGAGGTTGGGGACTGAGTTTAATTGACTCTGTTGCTCTACCTGTGGTTTCACCTGGGGCAAAGAACTAGGCTGCTCTGCACCATCTGTCAAGTTGGAGAATGTGTCCTGTCCCTCCCTGCCTGCCAGGAGCTGGTGGAAGGCACAGGGCCCAGTGTTGGAAGGTGCTCAGGGAATTAGCTGCCGCGGTCATTATTACTCATTACTAGGGTGGACAGACGTGGAGAGAGAAGTCCTTTAGGACTCTGCTATCTGATAGGACTCTCTGCAGCAGTGGAGATGGTCTGTGTTTGCCCTGTCCATTATGGTAGCCACTAGCCGCAGGTGGCTATGCAGTACTTAGATGAGGGAATGGAGCTGAGTTTTAAATTTTGGTTTTAATGAGTTACAATTTAAATAGCTACTACTAATGGCTACGTATCAGAGAGCTTGGCCTTCTGGGGTTAAGAGCCACTTGTACTGCACAGTCACAGGGGGAGGGACTCCCGGCCAGGCCCGCTTCTTCCTCCCAAATGCTGAGGCTCGGGTGGGGACCGATCTTCCAGCACCGCTCTGGTGGGAGGAAGGAGGAGCATTCAAGTCTGGGCCAGAACTGTGGGGAAACTCCTCAGGTCTCTAGCCCCTGGTGATTGGGGCAGAGGTGCACTGGGTTCTGTGCCAGCGAGCAGGTGAAGCTCCTACTCGAGTTGGCGGGAGAGGGCGGGTAGAGGGCTGCTTCCCATCCCTGATGAGGCTTCTGGGCCCACAGATCTGGTTGCCTTCATTGAAGGAAGTGGACGTTCGCCACGCTACACTCTCTGGTTCTGCGTGGGGGAGCCGTGGCCCCAGGAGCAGCCATGGATCAAGAGGCTCATGATGGTCAAGGTGCTGAGCCCTGGGCTCCTGGACCTGATGGGTGTATCTTAAGAGGGAGACGGTTGCTCCCAGGAACTACAACTTACAGAAGCTTCTGAGAAACTGTAACTTCTAAGAGTCTCTAACCACCAGGAGCTTCTAGTGTCCCTCCTGTGGCCTCACTCCCAGAGTTTATTTTGAGCTCTTGAAGCCACATGGAAGTTGGTGGACAAGTCCTAGCAGCCTCTGTGAGGAACCACAGCTCCCAGGAGTCCTAACTCCTGAGAACCTCACAGCAGCCTGAACCCTAGGAACCTTCTCTGGCTTCCCATGGTTGTGAATGGTGGGAAATTACAACTCCCAGCAGCCATGAGCCTAACGGTTCATCCTGGGTTGCAGTGGCAGCTGTTGGGAGTTGTAACCCACTCACCCCACCCCCAACAATGGGTAGTTTTGGGTGTTTTCCCTGACCCAGGGCTCCCCCTGACCTCTGCAGGTTGTTCCCACGTGCCTCAGGGCCCTGCTGGATATGGCACGGTTAGGGGGCGCCTCTTCACTGGAGAACACCGTGGACCTGCACATTTCCAACAGCCACCCGCTCTCCCTTACCTCAGACCAGTATAAGGCCCACCTCCAGGACCTGATCGAGGACATGGATTTCTAGGTCCCTGGAGAGGCCTGACCCCTTCTCACGGGTGCAGGCCCCTTGCTCCTCACCTTGACCAATAAACTTTATTTGTGCTAGTTACCACTTGTGTTATTTGGTGTTTGGTGTCCCCAGGCCTGCCCTAACTCAAGCTAGGCATTATTCCTTAGGGCCTCAGTTTACCCATCTGTGCAAGCCACCCACAGCCCAGATGCTCACTGCATGAGGGCAGCTGATAACTCATCACCTCCTTATCTCTTCCCAGGGACCTGGTGAGGAGGTTAAGTCACCCCCATTTTACAGACCCGACACTGAGGTTTGGAGAGAAACAAAGGTCACAAAGTAGGAAACACAAGGTTGTTCAGAACCCAAGTCCGACTCCAGGCTGCTGCTCTCTCAGGAAGGCCCCAGGGCTGATTCTGGAACTCATCTTGCCTAGAAATGGTTTGGGCCAAAGTCCAGCAAGCAGAGTCTCTCGCCTGGATCGTCCTGTTGATGGAAGGGACTTGGGTCCCTTCTAACTCCTGCTGGGTGACCTCAGGCAAGTCCTCCTTTTTGGGCCGTGGGCTCCCTGCTGCATGGGATGGAGCAGGCAGTTGTAAGGGGCTCTCTGGGCCCTGGTCCTGGAGCCCACCCACTCTAGCCCCCTGGGCCCTACCACCTCCTCACTGTGCCTGGGTTCTGCATAATGGGGTCTGATGGAGGCCAGCACAGCCCTGACTCACTGTGTGGTCCCTGCTGCTCCATGCCTGTTTCCCTCTCCGTCTCAGGAGATGGAATGAGATCACCCCAGCCTCAAAGACTGGTGAAAAGAGAATCCAACTCAGTGGGAGACAAAGATCCTGTTTCTGGGACAACTCCAAGGCTGGCAAATAGCACCTAGATGCCCAGAGCTCAGAAGACGTAGACCCGGTGGGGCCTGGGGCCCCTGCCTTCCATCACCAGCAACAGCTTATTCCGTACCAGGTCTAAGTGCTTCCCCTGCCTGGGTCTTAACTTAATCCCCACAACACTCACTTTAGATAAGGAAACTGAGGCCCAGGGAGAGGAATGCACTTGCTCCAAGCCACACAGTCTGGCCTTCCTGCTAACTACCCTCAGACTTGGACCAAACCTCCTTCACGGTGCCCCAAACCCTTCCCACACTGGTCTCTGAAAAGAAAGGGCTAAAATCATAGGGCTTGGGGGTAACATTTCATGAAATCTTTAATGAAATTGGGGTAGGAGCACGAACAGAGAGGCAGCAACGGGGACAGGTTTTGGGGCAAGGGCCAGGGGCACCGGGCTAGGCAGGGTTGGGGGCTCTCCTTTTCCCCCGCAGCAACCCTCCCCCAATCATCCCACTGACAGGAGGAGGGAAGTGGGGAGGCGGAGCCATAAATACGTCCAGAATTCCTAGAAGGCGAAGGAGGGAAGGGGTAGCAGAGGGTCTCAGAGAGGGGGCAAGGGCAGGCCTGGGCCACCCTTGTCAGGGGGCCCTGGCTCCTTGGGCGGCCGTGGAGGCCCTGGGGGGTCCCCTGGTTTGCGGCCGTGCTTGCGGAAGTAGCGGTAGCGCTGGACGTAGGCCCGTACCAGGTTGCTCACCTTCACCGGGTTGATCTCCCCACTTTTGCTGTGGCAGATCTGGGGGGCAAGGGGCAGCTGCAGTCACTGCCAGCAACCCCCAGGACTCCTCCCACCTGGACTGTAGAGCGCAGCTTGGGGCTGGGATGGGGACTGCTCCCCGATATCCCTACTTGTCCCCCTCATGCCAGCAGCACAGGCCCAGGTGGGCTTGAGAAATCCTGTCATTCTCCTCGCTCTCCAGGCCGACCCACCATCCCTGTCCTCCCTGTGGACATCTGTCTGCATGCGTCTGTCTCTCCGTCCATCCTCCCCCGACCTCTGAGCATCTGTCCTGCTCTGGGCCCCACCTTGTGGACAGCCTTCCTCAGGATGTCCTTGTATTCCTCCTTGGTGATGTCCTTCTTCTGGTAGTACGGTTTGATGGCCAGCTTCACCTCCTCTACCGCTCGCTCCTGCGTGTGCAGCTTCTTCAGATACTGGCGGGGGAAGGGACCGCAAAGGCCAGATGAGTTCCTGCGGAACCCCTGGCATCCTCTCACCCACCTGCCCACTCAGCCTCCTTGACCATCCAGCTACTTCTGGAGGGGGAAGTCCTGCTTAGGGTCTGCCCTGTGCTCCTCCTGCTGTAGTCATCTGGACCCCAGGCCAGATGTGGATCTCTGGATGTCACTTAACATCTGCTCTAGGCTGGGCCCTGGGCTGTTCCTGGTGAGGATGACCAGGACACCTGTTCTTACAAGTTCACAGTCTGGTGGGGACGCAGATTACCAAGGAGTTATGACTGGTTTAATTGACTCCAGGGCTTATTGTGACTACACAGCAGGCAAGTGTGGCAAGGCTTCCCATCACGGGAGTGACAGGACCCAGCGTGGGTTCTGACACTGCCCTGACTTCTGAGGGGCAGCGGAGCTGAGGGGCACTGGTGGGGGCCCTGGCTTGAAGCATGGGAGTTGAGGTGGGAGCTGAGCCTGGGGTGCCTGGCAGGCTGAGGTCCGGTTGTGGAGATGGCGCACTGCTGCTGGGATCCTGGTTCTACCACGCCACACTCAGAAGAGGGACTGAACCCTCTGCAGCTCACTTGTAAAATGGGGACAGTACCCGTGGGGAGGCGACATATATGGAGGCTACAGGAAGGAGCCAATCAAGGGAGGCTGTGGCTGTTCTGAAGGTGATAGCGACAGGGACAAAAGGGAGGGGACAGGTCAGAGAGCAGCTAGAGACCCCAATCCCGCTGGGCTAGAAGAGCTGCACCCCTGCCTCCAGTAAGATCTTGGTGAAAGCTGACAGATAAGAAGTCTCCAGTAGCAGAGCAACCCAGACCAGAGCCAGGCTCTCTGTCATGGACTCTCCCTGGACACAATGGACAGTCATTCTGAGGACGAAGTGCAGGGCGGTCACCCTCCTGAGCCAGGCGGTTGTTCCCTACTGCCCCAGGGCCGGGAGAAGACAGAAGCAGTGCCCTGAGGCCTGTGAGTAGGAGCCAGATGGAGCCAAATATGAACCTTCTGGTATTCACCTGGCCCCATTCTAGGAAACATGCTTGAATTTTCTTTTGTAAACCACCATTTCCCTTACACAAAAAAATGGGAAGGGAGAAACAGAGAGGCAGGGGTAGGTAACCAAGGGGTAGACTGTAGTGGGTATGTGTGTATGTGGGTGTTTTTATATCTGTCTATGTATAAGCACACGTCATTTTTAAAAAGCTGCCCACTACCCATGTCCCATTCATCCACACAAGTCTAGTTCCTTACGATTGACCAACTTCAGTTTTATCTAAGTTAGCATCAGTCTCTGCAATTCTCCTTGGGCCCTCGCATCTCAGTATCTGTTCCTGTTGTCTATAAAACTGTCACCATCAACCCACCGGTCCCAAGCCCAGCTCACCTTGTCTGTGTCCCCACGTCCCTCGGAGCTGCTGCTGCCCTCCCTCTTGTCAGACGCTGTAGCCAGCCCAGTGGGGGTGGGAGGGGTAGAGCCACAGCCTCCCAGAGGGAGGCCACCAGGGAGCAGGTAGCTGGTGGGGCCAGGGGGTAGACCCAGAGAGGTGGGCACAGGAGCTGGTGTCACCCCCAGACCGGAGGACGGCTTCCTGTGGCTGAGGATCTGTGGGAAAAGGTTGGAAGGAGGATGAACAATGCGAGGGGAAGAGGGAATGGGTACCCCTATGGTTCCCATCTTGGTTTCCCAACAGTCCCAGGGGCAAGAGGCTCCTCTTCTGGCCAATACCTTGCCCCCAAGGCCTGCTGGGAGTTGTAGTTCCTCTCCTAACCTGAGGCAGTAGATAAGAGAAGGGGCTGTGGGGACTCTTTCCCAGGGAAGCCCACCTGGTTGGTGGCCTGGATCAGCTCCTGGGCCTTTGCTCGGCTTGCCAGATTGGCTTCTTCCATCTTGAAGAGAAGTGCAGTCACTGCAGGAGGCAGAAAGTTGGTGACAGGGAGGTCGGGAGTCGACAAAAGGGGAGGTGAAGCCTTACCTAATTAGCCACCTGTTGCCATCTCCCACCCTGGGACCCTGGACAGGCCATGGGTTCTTAGGCTCAGAACTGGGAAAATGGGGCCTCGGTCACCTACATACCATGCCCCAGCCTGCATGTTCTTGGAACTCAAGGTATGTGTGCGGGGAGACAGGGAATATCTGGCCTGGTCACTCAGTGACAAGGCAGTGGCAGAAATGAGATCCTGTCCCAAGCCCCCTGCAGCCTACTGCCATCTACAAATGGACACTGCTCCCTGCTCACCCCATTCTTTCCGGTCCCTCCACCAAGTCTTCCCAGTCCACTTCCAGGCAGAGCCTAGGACATGGCCCACTCCTGTGGCCCTGCTGTCTTCCAGCGCACCCCACAGCTACAGCCTTCTGGGCGGGCCCTGATCAGCCCTCACACACCCACAGCCCTCCCAGTCGGAGCCATTACACACCCACCCCTTCCAAGGCATCCCCACTGCCTCTAAATCTGTCTGACCTCATCCTCCCACCCCGTCTGCTCCAGCCCCCAGGACACTCACAGGCCAGGACACCGCTGGTGGTGCAGTCCACGCCAGCAGGCAGACTCCAGGGCATGGGTGGGGGCAGGGTGGGCAGTTGGCAGACACGGGTGGCCGGCCCGTCCTCTGCCCCCGAGTCACCAGCTGTGGACCCTGCACTAGGGGCAGTGCTTGGGGCCGCTGCAGCTGTGCTGGTGGCCGTGGTGGTGGCAGGCTGCTGCTGCTCCTCCTCCTCCTCCTCCTCCTCCTCCTCTTCCTCCTCCTCCTCCTCCTCTGCCCCACCTCGGACCCCAGTCTCCTCGGTGGCCTCTTCCGGAAGGAAGGAGACCTCAGGTGTCTTGCAGCTGCTATCCACAGTCTGGGAGTCCGGGGTGAGTGCAGGAGGCGGAGGGGCTGCCTTAGGGGGTGGGGTGCTAGGGGCCTTGGCTGCCCGCTCCTCCCCGGACCAGGAAGTCTCCTCGGCTCCCTTGGACCCTGCTGCCTGGCTGCAGCTATCCGCCTTGGACTTCTTCAGTGTCACAGGGCCACCGCTGCCCCCACTGCTGCCCCCACCGCGGACCTTCTTCCGCGTCTTGGATGGCTTGGTCTTTCCCTTGGTCCCCTTGGCTTTCTTGGCCCCAGCCTTGGCCTTGACCTTGGTCTTTTTGGGCTTGGTGCTGCCCGGAGCTGCTTTGGCCACCTCAGCAGGGGCCCGCTCATCTGGCTTGAGGAAGGGCGAGCGACTCTCGCGGTCGCGGCTGAACTTGACTCCGATGGAGCCCAGGCCAGCAGATGCGGCCTCCTTGGCGGGCGTGGTGCTGCTGACGCCCTCGCGGATTAACACTGCCACCTTGGACTGCAGCTTCACCTTCCGGGAGGAAGAGGAGCACGAAGAGGACGAAGAGCCTGAGCCGCTGCTGACCGGTGGCTTTGGCGGGGGCCCTGAGGGCGCTGACTCCTTGGGGGGCCGGGCTTTCTTAGATGACCTGTCCCTGTCCCTATCTCTGTCCCTGTCCCGGTCCCGATCCCCCCCATCCACGGCCTTCCGCCGTGATCCCTTTTCCCGGGAAGAAGACGAGGAGGAGGCAGCCCCAGAGCGGCGCCGGTCCTTCTCGCTGCCCTTGCCACCCCGCTCCTCAGCGCTCAGTCCCTCAGAGTCGTACAGGACCTCGCGCTTGGGTGACGAGGCCGGAGCCGGTGAGGGGCCTCGGGGCTCCGACTTGTCAGGCCGGCCCACGGTGATGGTCCGCTTGATGGCGAAGAGGTCATGGTCCGTGAGGTCCTGGATGGAGGGCGGCACGGCCCCCCGGCGGCGGCTGTCCCGCTCTCCGCCCAAGGAGGTGGAGCCAGAGGGCGGCTGGGCGGGCGCCGGGGCCTTCTCGCCGTCCCCTGACCGCTTCTCGCCCCGGGACCGAGACCGCTTCTTCTTCTTCTTGCTGCCGCCGCCGTCCCGGTGCTTACCGCGGTGCCGCTCGCGCCTCGAGGACGACGACGAGGAGGTGGCTGGGGGCGGGGAGGCCGAGCGCCGCCGCCGTCGCCGCTTCTCCCGGGACCGGGATCTGCGGCTGCCCCCGCGGCGGCGGTCGGTGCTACGTGAGCGGCGGCGGGCAGAGCGGGACCGCGAGCGGCGGTGGGCGGACGACGAGGCGTGGGAGCCGGGCTTGCGGTCCCGGGAGCGGTGCTTCTTGGAGTCCCAGGGGGAGACGGAGGCTGGCGCCGGCGGGGCTGGCTGCGCGCCCGACGAGGAAGAGGCAGCCTCCTTGGCCTCGCCGCCGCTCCGCTTGCGCTCCCGCCTCGACTTCTTGCGGGTGGGCGGGCCCGCGGGGGCGGCTGCGGCTGCAGGGGCGGCGGCGGCGGCGGCCGGAGAGGGCGAGCGCTGGCGGTAGCGCTCCCGCCGCTGCGTCAGGATCTTGCGGCGGAGGTCCAGGCCGCCCCAGCGGGAGTCAGCAGCGGGCGGGGCAGGGGCCGGTTCCCCTAGGTCCACCTGCAGGGCGCCCTCGCCATCTGACTCGGCGTGCAGAGACAGAAAGTCGTCCCCCTCGGGGGCCCGGGGGGGCGGGTGGCGGCGGGGGCGGCTGGGCTGCCTGTGGGGCTGGGGCAGCCTGGGGAGGGCGGGCAGCCCGGCCGCTGGCCCGGAAAAGGGACAGCGCCACCCTGGGCTCCTCCTCGGGCTGGACAATCTCGCCCTCCTCAATCTCTGAGTCTCCAGGTGGCAGCAGGGGGGGGTGGCAAGGTGGCTCCACCTGCCGTCACAACCTCCACCGAAACCTTGCCTTCCCGACAGGGCTCGGCCTCAGTCCCCACCACAAACACTCGCCGGCGGGTAGCTGCCTCGGCCCTGGTGGAATCTGCCTGGGGCGGCGTTCCAGGGACTGGAGCTGGTTGCGGGGGCTGGGGGTCTGGCCGGGGGCTCTCGTCACCTGGGAAGTCCTGGCTCAGGCTGTTGTCATCATAGATGCCGGCCAGGGTCTCTGAGATGCGGCTGATGCTCTGGGACAGGCCTTCCTCCTCTTCTTCTTCCTCTTCTTCCTCCTCCTCCTCCTCTTCTTCCTCCTCCTCCTCCTCAGGTGAGGGGGTCCCGGCTGATGAGCTGGGGTTGGAGCCAGTGGGCTCGAAGGGGTCGTACTTCTGCTCTGGAGCAGGCGGTGGGGAATAGGCCTCATCGGTGGGGTGGAAGGGGTCATATATGTCGAATCGGGGGGCAGGAGGGGCCGGGGGTGCTGGCGGGGGTGGAGGGGGAGGAGGGGAAGGGGAGGAAGATGAGGGGGAAGGAGAGGGGGAGGAGGATGCCGGAGGGGGGGCCGGGGGGGGGGCCGGGGCCCCCATCTCCAGTGCCCAAGGTGAGGTGGTGGCGGGCACAGGTGGGTCGAGAAGAGTGAGACTGCGGAGACACTGCAAAGGAACAGTGGAGACAGAGTCAGTCAGGGGCACATCCCTCCATCCCATCTCCAGCAGAGGAGGCCGCAGGCAGGATGGCACCCCATCCACCCACCACCTACCCCTCACTCCACACTTGTTGCACCAGGCCTGCTCTGCAGGCCCTGCTCCCAGGCTTTATATGTAGACTCCTAGGGTGCCCCTAATTCTGCTGTAGGTACTGCTTCATTACAGGAGAAACTGAGGCACAGAGAGCAGTCAGCAGGGAGAATTCGGTGTGTAAACCAGGTCAATATGGTCCCAAGTCTCCACTCCCATTCCTGAGACATTTGTGGCCCATAGGGCAACACTGCCCTAACAAACAGCAGCGACGTTACTACAGAGGCACAGGCCGGGGCGGGAGAGCAGGGGGCTCAAACTAAGACCACCTACAAGGCTAAGCTCTGGCCTGCAGTGCCAGCTGCCTCTTGCAGGAAGTTATTCCATCCTACAGAAGCAATTGTATGAGGCGGAGGAGGTGAAATTCCCTCTCCAAAGCCAGTGAGCAGCAGGGCTGTGAGGAGCCCTGACAGCCTGAGGCCCCACCTGGGTGCTTCACTCTGTCAAAAACCCCATCCAAGGGCGACATCTGCTCAGGACTCAGAGCCACCGCAGATCAGCGACAGAGACAACCAGCGCTCACTCCTTCCTACAGTAGGGCATCATGCTTTCCTACTTCATCTGCCTTCCTGGGACCCTGCGTTCTAAGCACTGCAGTATCAGTGCCACAAGTCACACACATGGGGACAACTGACCAGGCTGCTCTCTGGGTGGGCAGCAGGCCAGCACTCGGACATACAGGATGGATTCCCAAAGCCCCTCTCAGCCACACTTAACTTCAAGGGCCATGCGGCCAGTGCCAGGAATGGGTTTAAGAGGGCAACTCCCGAGCTCCCTCCCAGTCTGGATCCTGGCCTCCAGCCCTCATCCATGATGTCTGTGATGTCACTGAGAGCAAGTTAACTCAACCTCTGTCTGCATTGGTTTCCTCATCTATAAAATGGTGGTTTGCACATTCATTCACTGCATTTTTATTTTGGGCCAGACACTACTTGGGGCTCTAGGAATAGAATGGGGAACAAAACCTAAAAATCCCGGCAGTCAGGAGCTTACATACAAATGGGGAGAGAAATATCAATGGGCAAAGCACAGGGCCTGCCAGCTGCTAAGGGCTCTGGAGGAAAACGGAGCAGGGAAGATGATGCCATCTTTCAGAGCTCCCAGGCAGGAGGGGACTAGATGAGTGGCTGCACCTCAAGAACTTGGTGAGTACCTCTCACGACCCTGGTGATTATTACCTTCACCTGAAGCATAATCTACAGCCTGGAACCCTCTAGAAATGCATAATTTTTGTATGGGAGAGGATTATGGGTGGGTTTTTTTTTCTTAAGTTCTTATTATTTTCTGAATAAAAGAAAAAAACTTGGAATAAGAAAATGAAACATAACCCGAGTCACTCCCATGTCCCCCACCAAAAACAACTAGGTTCCAGATGCATCTGTATCATCTAAGGCCTGAGGCCAAAACCCACATGCCATCTGTTTTTGTAAGTCAAGTTTTATTAGAATACTGCCTGGCCCATTTGTTTACTTATCTTGCATTGGTTTCCAATTTTGAAAAAGATGGAAATGCTATTATGGGCCCCCAAGAGTGCGGTGGGCCCCAGGTTCAATGGCCCCTGAGCTTAATGGACAGGCTGACCCAGAGTTGTCAAAAAAGGACAAGGGACCTGTGAACTAGCACAGAGAGCGTGTGAGCCCTGTTCTGCTCACCACTTGCTCGTGGCTGGCCCACTGCTACACCTGCACTGACTGCGCCTTCCTCTCCTCTCTATCCCTCCCCAAATACACACATACACGCAGAAGGGAATTCTAAACCCGGGGTTTCCACCAGGGTGCGGGGGGCCGGGAACAGCAGGTAGCATCACCTGAGAAGTGGTTAGAAATGCAAATACCCAGACCCCTGCCCAGACCCACTGGATCACAAACCCGAGTGAGCCCAGTGGCCTGTGTGATAATGATACCAGCTCAAGTTTGAGAACCACTGCTCTGCACTGCTTACCGGCTCACCACTGCATGTGGGGCTGGGGTGCAGACTTTCATGTGGGCAGGCACACTTTCCAGAAGTCACCGTCTTGGGCTTTATACTCAAACTGACCCAGGCTCGGGGCTCAGGGCCCAGGAGCACCACCACTAAACAATTGGCTGGGCCACCTTGGGCAAGTGACTTCCGTCTTTTGGACTTTTATCCTCTGGAAGATGGAGAAGTGAGAGCCCTCCCGTGGGGAGATGAATTCCCAATACAGTTCAGCTGATATGTACAGCCCTGGGCCCCCAATGCCCCACACCTGCTAACTGCTCCTATGCACTAGCTACCACACTAGTTTGTACTTTGCGGACATCTGTACATACATACGGTCTTTACGGCACTCTCGTAGGAAAAAGCACTGAAGACTCCGTCTAAACGACCCCTCCATCATCACTACTATTACTACTAACAACAGCTGACTCTTGAACAACTCTGAGGCCACCTGCCCAGCTCCACCTGGGACCCACATACCCGTTTTGACTGTCCTCCAGGCCCTGAGACGGGGCAACAGGCTCGGCACCAGCAGGGAGATCGGATCCCTGTCCCCTATTCGGACCTCAGCCACCAGCTCCAGCATGTCCTCGCTTCTGCAAGGCAGCAAGGATGAGTGAACCTCAAGGGTGCTTCCCGCTCCCACGCTAGGGGGCCTCTCCCACTCCAGCTGCCCGGCTACTCACTCGCCAGGCTGCAGGTCCAGGTGGCTGGGAACCCAGGTATCTGGGGGATCCAGTACGCTCACCAGCCCCACAAGGAAGCTGTCTGCGGCCATGTCGAACACCTGGAATAGGCCGGGGGGGGGGGTCCACCTTGTCCCTGGCTCATGTGAGAACCCAGATACCCATTTTCCCCACCTCTCAGGAACCCAGACACCTGAGACCCCAAGAAAAGGTGGAGATCCAACCAATTCCCTCAACCTGCCTTGCCCCTAGGGCCCAGCCTACAGACGCAGGGATCAGACTCCCTAATCCTCCAACACTGCCCCTGATCAGAGCCCCAGACCCAGGAGTCTGAGTCCCCAGCCCCATTTCCCCATCCCAGCCCCAGTGACCTTCCCCCCCGTCCCAGGAGTCAGGGCCCCCAGCCCCCTCTTCTTACTCACAGCAGCTGTGTCAGTTCCCCCTGATTCCTGGGAATGGGGCTCTGACCACGGGCTCCGGCAGCGCCTCCATCGAAGGCCATGACATCGGGAGCCATCTGGAGAGATTTGCATGGGGGATTAAAGACAGGACACTAGATGCAGAAACCATGTTGGGCAGAGGAGGGAGGCGTCTGCCCTGGCTCTTGACAAGAGAACCAAGTTCCCGCCTGCTCACCCAACCTCCAACCACCTCCCCCCTCGACTGGGGTGCTGGAAAGATCTCCCCAGCACCTTTCTGAGGCTCCAATTCTGTCAGCCATTTGTCCTCCTAGCTGCCCTCAGGATGAAGGACAGCAGGTCGGCGTGATATTCAAGCATGGCTGTGATGTCCCTCGAGGGTCTCTGCTGCCTCCCTCGGGCTCACACCTCCGGCCCACCAGCCCAAGAACTGAAGCTCAGCCCTGCCACGGGTTCCATGCCTCTGCCTGGCAGGCTTTCCTCTTCACCAGACAGCACTGCTCTGTCCTTAGATACCCAGTTCAGCTGTCGCCCCTCTAGGAAGCCTTCCCAGACTATCTCCTCCACACGAGCTCAGGGGGGCCCCTGCCCTCTCACAGTGCCTTGAGCTCCCTCTGTGCTGTGACCATGTCTGCCTTCCACCAGACTGTGAGCCTCCCCAAGGCAGCCGCAGGTTCCAACCCCTATTCCAGCCCTTGTGCCTGCACCAGGGTGGCACCCAGACGGCCTCAGAGAAGTGTAGGAGTGAAATAAGGATAAACGATGCAGAGATGGGTGAGGTGCAGGTGAGAGGCCCTAAGGGGAGCCAGAACCCATCATACCTTTATCATTTGGCAGATCCCCCTGCAAGGAACTTCCTACAGCCTGCTGAATGGCCCGCTGAAAAAAAGGTGGAGGGTGAAAAGGCTGGAAGGAAAGGGCAGTCAGGGGACATGTGCAAATGATCACAAGCTCCGCTCCTGGGGGACAGCCATTCCAGACACCCCTACAGCAAGACTCCAACCCTTCAGAGATGCCAAGAGAGTCCAGACCCCACCCCTCCTCCCCCTTGGACCCAGGAATCGGGCCCTGGAATCTGGACTCCCAGCCCCTCCTTCCCTGTGGCCCAGCATCTAGCAGCCTCACCAGGATAAAGGCAGAAGGAGAAAGCGTGGGGTCTCTGTCTGGTGGCCCATCACCCCGATCCTCGCCCGACTCTTCTGTCTTCCCTCTTGACTCATCTTCTTCCTCCATGGTCACCTGGTGGTTAAAGGGGTGAGTCTGGGGGGGTGGGGACAGGAGTGGTAGTGAAAGTGGGTGAAGCAGAGGATGGACACAAAGCCCTCCAGGGCCTCCCCCATCACCTGGCTCAGCATCCTTTAAAGCACCCCTCTTCTCATTCCTTTCCTCATCCCATTCCTTGGATGAGTACCAGGCTCAGTGCAGACACCACAGGGATAAAAGCAATTCTCCTCCCTTGTCCGAATTTCAGCTGCCTCCTCTGTCAAAGGGAGGCCCTCCCAGACTCCTATTTCAGCAGCCTACTCCCAAGTTCCTACAGCTTCCCCCACAACCAAATTTTAAGACCTCACTGCCCACCCTTCTGGTAGCCAACAAAATGCCAAGGCTTTTTTCTGCTGTGATCTCAAATAGTGTGTCCCTTCAACCCACCTTTCCCAAACTGAGATATGTGCCAGTTTGCTGGGTGCACCTCAAACACCACTCAACTTCCTAAAGCACCAATTTCCCTCAATGATGAGGAACCACAAAAACTGTATTTATATACATAAAATGGAACTATGATAGAGTGATCTACAAATTCAGCATGTCATTTTTAAAACGAACATACCACTTTCAGATGACATACTGTCCACCAGACCCTACGGGTCTCTCTGCCCACTGTAGGAAAGCATGGCTGAAGCCTTTGCGACGTCACAGAAATTCTCAGATTATATCAAAGTTGAAAGATGATCCTTTAGACTGGTGGGTATCTTAGTAGGGCTTCAGAGAGTATGAATATTTCAGCTCTGAGTTTCCCTGCAACCCTCAAATCTGCGACTTTGAAAATGAAATCCAGTCTCAAAGTTCCCAGAAAGCTTCAAAACCCCCAACCCCCCCCCCCCAATGTGCTTATCTGTAAATAAACACAGTAGTAATATGTGCCTCAGAGGAAGGCTGTGAGAACTGAACGGAGACTGGCTTCTGCCGCAGTCAGCACAGCCCAACTGCTCGATACAAAGTAACAATAATTATCTTTATTTTGTTAACTGTTAAAACAGCCCAGGTCTTCCCCCAATCCCTCAGCTGCATACCTGCAAAGAAAAGCCCTCTGTCCAGGTCTCCCTCCCATCACAATTTCCCAAGCTAGCGAAAGCTCCCATAGGCAGCCTCCCAACTCTCTAAAAGCCTGTGGCTCCTTCCCTAACTCCCATGGACTGAAGTCCCTACAGATGGTTCCCGGCCCTGGAGCATTCTCCAGCATCTAGGTGGGGGGTGGGGGAGCTTGTGCTATGCAGAATAGTGACTGTCACATAACAGAGGCTTAATCAAGATCTGCTGACTACGTGCAGATCCCCAAATCCTCCACAGGTGCGAAGATGCTCCCTTGCCCATTTAGACAGGCCCCAGGCTTTGCAGACACACCCAGAGCTCCTAATCTTTTCAACATGAGAAGCCTCTGCAGACATGACTATGTTCCTCTAGATCAGTGTTTCCCAAAACAGAGCCTGATAGAGGCACAATCCACAAATAGCTGTTATTAAAAGTAAATTGAACACAGTAGAAAATTCTTCGCCGTTCATAGTATAAGTACTATAAATAGTAAGCGAGAATATTAATTACTCGGGTTTTGGTATTATTTAAACATATGTATCGGTATGTACTGGGTCTCAATGAAAAATGTATTTCTCACGGTAGATCAAGGTCAGAAGAGTTCGGAAAGCCCTGCACTTAGATGAGTCTAGATGATCCTACAGACTTTCCTTGGCTAATGTGCACTAATTCTGACTACAGCCCCAGGGCAGTACAGAATTTTAAAATATTTTTCATTTGAATTACATTATAAAGTGCAAGTACATGTGAGCTGGGCAAAATTTTCCAGTACGCTCCTTTGTCTTATTCTCCACATGATGATATGGCCCCAAAAGACATTCGAATTTGCTCCAGATGGGGACTGCACTCTGCAGTCACACTTAAAGCCACCTAGATGGTTCCAGGTCCTTTTAACTGCTCCCAGCCTCCTGTCACCCAGATTAGGCACTCCCCAGACATTGGCGACCCATCCAGGCCTCTCAGCACATCTCAGTATCTGCCTATCCCCCGCTTCCCTAGTGGGCACATTCCACCCCTCTGGGTGGCCCTAAAAGACTTACTAGCCATGGAACAGTTCTTCCAGGCCTAAATGGCCACAGACCCATGTAGGTGAGCTGCATCCTCAGGTTAGCCCATGGAGACACTCCCGGCCCTAACAGACATGTCCTAGGCGCTATAGATGGCTCTGCAGATACTCCTCAGCTCTTGCAGACCTCCTTCACCCCTGGGACATTTCTCAAGATCTCAAAATGGCCCCAGAACCCTCTAAACAGACCCTAGCCTCCGGTCAGCCCATAAAGACGATCAACAGTGCCTACGGAAATGACCCAGGCCAGCTATATGATGGAGGGCAGTCTCCAGTCTCGGTCCAGTCCTGTGGACGTCCCCAGTCCTCACGGGGACGCTCTGTAGGTGTCCCCCAGCACCCACAGACGCGTCCCGGGGCCTTAGGAAGGCCCCCCCGCTCGGCGCCCAGCTCGACCGCCGCTGCCGGGTCTGAGGTCGCCCCGCGAAGCCCTCCAGATCCCGCGACGTGTGGGGAGGACCCCGGGACAACTAGGGACCCGACTCCGCCCCGCCCACCCCGATAGGCCCGAGCCCCACGGCCAGGACCGCCGCCGCCATCTTACCCCGCCGCTCGGGCTGCGGCTCCGGCCCCGGCGCGGGGCGGGGCGGGCTGGGGGCGGGGGGGATCGAGAGCAGAGGGAGGAGCGGGGCGGAGCTAAAACGCGCCAAGCTTGCCGGGACTTCAAGTACAGAGCACGGTGCCGTGAAGGCTGGTGGGAAGGCTCCAGACTCAGTTTCCCAGCAGTCAGCGGGGCACATTAACGGGGGTGCACGCAACGCACTCCGGGAGGCGTAGTCCGCGCGCGGCTTCTGTCGCGCGGGGACAGTGATGGGGTGAGAGGTGAAAATGGGCGGGGTTGCGGTAGCCCGCGATGAGGCCCCACAGTGCCCTGCGCGCGCGCGGAAAGAGCTTGCGGAATGGGAAGTGACGTAAGGAGCAATCGGCGAGACATTTGCAAGGGAATTGTAGTTCCTCAGAGTGGGCAGTAGAAAATAAACCGGACTGGCTGGAAATTGCCCCACCCACGTTCTAGGGATCCCAGAATCCAGATCCCCCAGTCCTATCTAAATTTAGAACCAAGGAGCCCGACCCTACAGCCTCCTCATTTAGGAAAGAAAGGCCCAAATTCCAATTCCTCTCATTTAAAGCAGAGGAATCCAAACTCCTATTTTCCTCCTCCCTCGGATTTAGGAATCCGAAATCCTCCTCAGATTCAGGAGTCGGGCCCTTAGGCCTTTTCTCCCTCAGACCACTCCTGGCAACAAGCTCGTACCTTAAGTGAACATAAATGTTCCAGTTCCCCACCCCAATTCTCTTGGATCCAGAATTCTAGGTCCTCAACCCCTTCAAACACTGAGCCCAGGAGTCTAGGTCCCCAGCTCCCTCCTTCACGGAATCTAGTAGGTAAAGACCCCTAGATCCCTTCCTCCCGGCAACCCAGGAATCCAGGCTTCCAGCCCCATTCTCTCCTAGGGACCAAGGGGTCTAGGCCCTCAGCTTCCCCCTGCATCAAAACCCAGAAATCCTGGCCCTAGGCCCTTCATGACCCAGGCGTCCCGGTTTGGGCGAGCTGGCTCATGGATTAGGAATGCAGTGATCTCACGGCCCCTCCCTGCCCCGTTACCCGGCTATTCCCCTCCAGGGCCCCATCTCCCCTCCCAGTCTGTCTTCCGCTCGGCTGGGACCCCGGGAACCGGAAGCCTGGGTCCCTTAGCGGGCGGAGACTCCAGCATCCAGCAGAGACGCCCGGGTCTTGAGCTTGGATAGGATCCCAGGACAGAGCTGGAACTCCCTCTTAGGACCCGCTTCTTTCTCTCAGCGCGCCTATATACGGCCGCGCGAGTCGGGGAGCCCCGCCTACTAGAACAAGGCCTACGAGATGGGGCCGGGAGAGGCGGTGTCTTAGCGCGTCTCATTTGCATAGCCTCTCCCTGAAGGATCTTCCCGACCCGTCTGCAGAAAGAATGAGACTTCTTATTAGCATACCCCCGCCCCCAGACGGCCCACCCACCGAGAGCGCGTGGCGCAGATCTGAGCGAGCCCAGCTCTTATTAGCATGTCCCCGCCCCTCTCGGAATTCCCCTCCGCGGAGAAAGCCGTTCCCCTGCTCTTATTAGCATAACTCCTCCTTTTCCCTGGTCCTGCCTCCTCCTTAAGTGTCCCAAGATTGGAGCCGTTCTCCCGAAGTCATGATTATGCAGTAACCTTATTAG
>JAQQAC010019400.1:14816736-14838468 GCA_029783875.1 Phataginus tricuspis | reverse complement strand
CCGGCGAGCAGGAGTCCAGGACAGGGAGGGAGCCCAAGCCCACTCTTTTGTTAAGATGGTTCTGTGAAAACTAAGCCACTGTGGTTCGGCTGGACAGTTGGGAGATTAAACATCATAGAATGACTTGGTGCAATTATCATTTGCCCAGTGACCTATAGTAAAATCTGCATTGTATTCAACTAGCCTTCTCTGTGCTGTTAGGCATTTGAATATTGAAATCCTAAGTAAGAAACCTTCCAGTATTGCCCACCAGTGCCAAAAGCAGTGTGACTTAGCTTCCTTTCCAGTACTTACCTGTTTACACAGGTCAAACCAGACTGCTCTGTGTGGGATGCTGCGTCTGGCACCTAGTAGGTGACTAAACCTCACCAGTACAATTGGGCCTGGGTCTGCCTGGGCAGGTGAAGGGCATCAGGGTGACTTTGAAGGGTGGGCATTTGCCAACTGCCCCATTTAGCCTTGCACTCAGCCTGGTGGACCTCATGTTCACTTGGTCTTAGAAAGCACTATGAACATCAGGATCCCATTTCTGCGTTCTGCTGCCCAAGCTTCCTTAAACGAAGCCAATCCCCTGGTATGGCATCATACTCGAATAGCCCACTTGCCCCACACTGAAGGACTGGTTTGAAAAGATGGTGGCAATTCCACACTTTGCAGCTGAATTAGTGAGACCTGGGTTAACACCAGGCACCACAGGCCATGATCCCTTTGAGAAACAAATTACACAGGCTTCTCAGGAAGTTCCTCAGTGTATAAAAATTCTTCCACAAGGGGCAGGTTATAGTCCAACATTGTGTAAAGTGACTCATCTGCTTTCTTCCTCCAGCCCCTTTTCCTGGCCAAGGGCTGAGCTCCCCTGGGCCTGCCTCCACAGTTGACACACACTGCGAAGACGCCAGATTTCTTTAAAAATAATTTATTAGTTTTGGGTCACAAAGTACATGGAAAGCTCAAAGGTGATGCCTGTGACCCCCTGGCTGTGCTTCCCAGTCTACACGGCCACTGAACACCTCACCCGACTCTGGGCTCTACTGCCCCCAAACACTCATCAGTCAACAGCTGCAGAGTACAGTACCTGACCTTGTGGGAGCTCAAGCAGACACCCCCTTCACAATACAGGAGTGGGGCCCCCTCCAAAAAGCTCCACAGCTCACTGGCGAATACTGACACTACGCTGGTGTCCAGTCACTTCCCTTAAACTCTCACGAGCCAGCAGACCATGGGGCAAACTGCCTGCACAGCTCCTGGAATCAACTTAAAAAGGCTTTTCCTAAACAACAGTGACTAAGGCGCCCCTTCTGTTCCCAGCTTCCTAAGCCCCAGGCTGCCGGTGGCACCCCAACAGCAGCCCCTGGGGTCCCCCACATCCTAGGGCGGCGATGGAGGAAGGGCAGGCCAGGCCAAGCATGATGAATAAACAGTCAATTTTATTGGGCTCAGACCAGGAGTCCATGGGTCTTGAGGACCGCTGTGTATCTGTCAATTTTCTTCTCTACGTTCTTTTCGGCCTGTTTCCGTAGCCTCTGTGGGGTTAAGAGGATAGATGGATCAGTAGCTGTCGGGACCCTCCTTGGCCTAGGGAGCGGCTCTCCACCCCAGGCTGGGCCTCGGGGTAAAGACCACCCTGTCAAGAAGTACCACCCAGCAAGCCCTACCCAGGAGTGTGTGTCCCCTCAGCCCCAGCCCCCATCCTCACCATGAGCTGTTTTTTCTTCCGATAATGGATCTTGGCCTTCTCCTTTCTCTTCTCCTCCAAGGTGGCTGTGACTGCCTGGTACTTCCAGCCAACCTCATGAGCCAGGCGCCCTAGATAAGCAAACTGGTGGAGGGAAAGAAACGAGGTTGTAAGGAAATGGAGCCCAGTAGGGGCAAAAGTGGCTATGAAAGGCAGCTGACAGCCCCAGAAGATCCTGGGACTAAGTAATCCAACCTCTCTCAGCAAGCTTAAACTGGGGACACACCTGCCATAGGGGGGCTCCTGGCATCAGCTAAGCCATTGGCGTTATCGGCACTGCCCACAGTGGCATCCGCAGACCATCGTGAGAAAAAGCCATCATCTGCCAGTCTTGGGGACCTTAAGCTCATCCCCACTAGATCTGGGAGCCCCATGGAGCCCCGTTTTAGCCCACTCAGGAGAACCCTGACCTCACCTTTCGTGTGGGCTTCAGCCGTACAACCTTGAGGGCAGCGGGAACCACCATCCGCTTTTTCTGTTAGAGAAAAGGAGAGGGGCTTAGAGACCTGGAGCAGGGCAGACAGGGAAGAAGGCTGGCTGGGCTGGCGTCTCAGCCAGGGCTGTTCTCATGAGGGTCAAACAATGTAGGTAACAGCGAACATCACGGACGCCCGGCAAGGGGATGCTGTGCGGGGGGCTGGTCTAGCTCACCTTGTCATAGGGTGGTGGGATCCCGTCAAACACCTTGAGGCGGTCCAGGGCAGCCTGGCCTCGCTTGGTCTTGTGGGGCAGCATGCCTGTGGGCAGAGGGACAGAAGGCCTGCTCAGCGGGGTTCACGAGGACACCCACCCTGGCAGGAAGGCAGGTGGCCTCAGATGGTAGTGCATGTGGAGTCATCTCATGGTTGGGAAACTCGAACACAGTGGGAGAAGTCCTCATCACTGGCCACCCGCCCAGGCACCACCTGCAGTCCCCAGGCCCAGCTCACCTCGCACAGTTCGCCAAAAGATGCGGCTGGGGGCTCGGAAGTGGTAGGGGCCTCGGGATGGGTTGGTGTTCATCCGCTTACGAAGAAAGGCCAGATACTTCACTAAGGAGAGGGCAGAGTGTGAGGCCCCAGTCCCCAGGCAAATGCTAACTTCTTCCAGGACACGCCCACACTCCCAAGGGCCTGTCCAGGGACTCAAACTAGACTTCCCCTTGGGGGATTGTTTTGGGATCCCAGGAAGCCTCAGCACCCCACAGCCGTATCTCCAGTCCTTCTCCTATGCCTTCTTACACTTATTCCGGTAGAAGTTGCCAGAAATATTGATGCCCTCACAGCGCACGACCACCACCTTTCGGCCTAAAGAGAAAGGAAAGTGAGGCAATCAAGGGCGCAAAGATCAGGAAACCACTGAAGGGCTCTCCCTACACCTGACTACCACCCGCCTGCAGTTACTGCAGAGGACCCGGACAGGGGGATCCTCCTCTGCATGGAACTCACTGCAGTGCACAAAAGCCAAGGCCCTGGCAGGGAGGCCTCTCGCCCCGAGCCACAGAGCAGTGACTGGCAGAGCTGGACTTGTGCTTGAGTAGGCCCAACAGCAAAGACATTTTTGTCCTGGGCCAAGCCCACAGAAGGCAGTCGCTAGCAGGTCTCAGAGCGGTGCATGGGATTGATCTCATGGTCGTGAGACTCAAACGAAAGATGGTGACTGTTGCTCATCACTGACCTTGGGTCAGAGCCCATGTTAGGGGGCAGTGGTGGGCAGAAGGCAAACTTACCCAGCAGCACCTGCTTGGCCACGATGGCTGCCAGGCGGCCCAGGAGATGGCCTCGGCCATCGAGCACCAGGACCTGCTGGAGACAGGGTGAGAGGACTTAGAGGGACCCACGGTTTCATCCAACTCCCCACACAAAGCAGCTAACGCTACCAACATGCTTGTTTCACCATGTACTCCAGGTGCCCCCCACCGAGCTAGTAGACCCGGCCGCTAGGACCCAAGGCTCCCTTTACAAATGAAGAAAACATGTGCCTCAGGATTTATGTGAGCAGACTAAGACACCACAGAACCGCCCTTATGTCTCGTCTGCTCGACAGGCAGCAATTATTATGCCCGTGTTAAGCCTGAAGATAAGAGGACAAGTTAGGATTTGAAGCAAGACTGGACTAGCAACAATGTCCCCTACAGGTTAGAACTTACGCTCTGCCAGTATCATATATAAACTAGTTTCCAGCATTAACTATTGCAAAGAACACCAGTTCAGAGGGAATGAGACAAGGTAGAGTCGCCAAAAGCCCATGCCGGGTTTTCTGTGCATCCCTGGGCCAACTCCTCAAACCTCAATCTTCAGCTTCTTCACCATGAGTAGAGCTCTCACTCTTATACCAAGGTTTGTTATATACTTCCGGATGCTGGAAGGCAGAATATAAAGCTAGACTTCCCGACAATGTGACTTTGGCTAAAAATCTCCAACTCTCCACGCTTCAATTCCCTCATCGGTGAGAGTTAACATCTCGGGAACATTGTGGTAAATTAACTGAATTACACAATGCAAATTGTGGCAGGCACACCGCAAGTGCACGGACACGTTCTGAGAACTCTACCACCTGCCTGGCTACAACCCTGGGATTTTTCCTTCCTCAATCCCAGACCCATTATACGAAATTCATATGGATACCTTTTCCAAAGCCACCCCTTCCCTTCTCTCTGAGCTATACAAAGCACCAGGGCACTCAGACCTAAGCTTCTGTTGTCTTCCCAAGGGCCTCAGAAGGTTAAAATAACGTCTCAGGGCTCTGGAGCCTTTTATCACAGTCACAGGTTTGCTTCTAGCAGCAATAGGCTTCCAGGCATCCATCAACCCCAAAAGCAAGAGAGAAGAGCAATTCGTTCCTAGCTGCCCTGTCAGCAGCAACGCCATGGACCACCTGCTTAAAGATTCCGTACCAAATACCCAGAGCTGCAGAGATACTCTTATTAGCACTCGCATGAGAGGTTGAAGGTGCCCGCGCCTTGGCCACGGTGGAAGGACCCTCCATTTTTGTCAGTCCTTGACTTTTCATCGCGCCGAGGCTTCCGGCCGCTTTCCGCGTGGTTCCCCATTGCTGGGGACACACGGGTCCAATTTGGCCAAGGCCGGGACTAGATCAAGGGAAACGAGGCCTAGTTTTAAAGTTACTCTTCTGAGCTGGAAGTCCCTACCAGTGCCCCTCGGGAAGCAACGGTACCGCATGTTAGCCAGCCCAGATATAATCCCAATATCTCCTATTGCCTCGCAAATTCCACCGAACCTAAAAGCCTCCCGTTCTGCTTAACTATTGAACTTGAGTTTCACAACACAAGCACGAGAAATGGGGAGACAGTTGGACCCCACTCCAGCCTGGACTCAACCTAGCCCACGCCGCCCTGGCACGCGCGAAACCCCACCTGCCCCTCCGCCATCTTCGGCAGCCGCCTGGGAAAGAAGGAAGCTCGGCGCAGGGTTTCTTATCCCTGGAAACAGGGGCGGGAGGAAGTGACGCAACACGGACGGCTTCTCACTTCTTAATTGGCCAAGGGACCTTGCGCGTGCGTAGCGAGGGTCCACTAGAAGGCGGGCCTCCTTCTGACTGTCCAATCGGGGTATCGTTCCCGTTGGTTCCAAACCGCCATGACTGTGCGGGGCGGGAGGTCACGTGAGTCGGGAGGCGGAGCTGCTGGCGCAGGGCTGGCCGGCACCGGCCGCCACAGCGTTTTTGGGAAGCTGCTATTTTTCCAGCAGGCGGGGTGTTTGCGCGGGTGGGTAGTGTCGTTCCCTTTCGAGCGGCCGTAGGCTGAACGCCACGTGGAGGCCCTCAGAAGACAAGCAGGCTCGCCCTTCAGCGCTCAGTCTGGGTGTAGAGATTTGATTCCGGTGCCCGTTCGGCCTCAAACCCCGCAGGGTCCCCATCTGTAAAGCAGATGGAGGCAGTCTCCCCTGTGCGATCTGAGAGGCTATATGGAAATGGCTTCCAGATGCCTGAGTGTTCCCCAGAGGACCTTCTCACCTTCTGGAATCCAGGCCTTTGCTTCCGCTGTGCCCCTTGCCTGGGATGCCCAGCCCTCCATCCCCATCTTCCAAAATCTGGTCTGTCAAAGTCCCAGTGCCCTTTCGCCGGGGTTCATTCTTAAGTAGGGCCTCCCTGCTATCTCAGGCATCTCCTTGGGGCTGTGCCACTTCCATCTGAGTGTGTGTCTTGCTGTCCTGAAGCTCTCTGGGTCTTTCGTCTTACCCATAGACCGGGGGCGCTGGGCTAGCTCTGATTCACATCTGGGTCCAAAATCACTCTGCACGGGCCGTGGGCCCCAGGAGGCCTCAGAAAACAGGCATTGGATGAAACACTGCATTAACTGGAACACCGAGACTCAAACCCAAACTGCCCCATTCACAGACAGGCCTGGCCAGAGCTGGTAGAAAAGTGATTTATATACAATTTTCTGGGGACAAGGGATTTGTACAGAGGGGGGCAGGTGGGGCTGGGGCTGGTTGCTGGCCTTGCCTCCATCCTGAGGAGAGAGTGAGGAGCACAGCAGGACTAAGGAAGGGACCAGTCTCTAGCTGACTTCCTCCAAATGCCGGCTGTGTGTCCTGTGGCAGGTGACTCCTCTCTCTGGGCCTCAGTGTCGTCCTCTGTAAAATGGGATGACAGATAGTTCTGTCTCACTGGGCTGTTTTGAGGAGACATGGACAGAGGACGGCAAAGCACCAAGCTCAGGGCTCTGCGTGGACTCACTGCTGAGAACAATTCCGTTCACAGCCAGCACTCTCTGTGTGTTAGGGCGTTGCTGGCTGGCCATGAGGGCTCTGCAACGATGATGTTTAGATCTGTGCTAATACCACTTCATCTGCAGTACAGGCCTCCTGTGAATATTGAGTGCCCTTAATGTGGTCAGTGTGACAGCGAAGCTGCGTTTTTAATTTTACCTAATTTAATCTTCATAGTGTGGTTACTGGGAGAAAGCATGATGGACAGAAACAAGACCTCTAAATACGGATCAACTATTCTGGTAAAAATTGAGCTTCTGAATTGAGATGTGCTGTGAGGGTAGCATACATGCTGGATTCCATAGACTTGGTATGAAAAAGAGAATGTAAAATGTCTTATTAGCCATTTTTTAAAATGCTGATTACATGTTGAGATGACATTTTGGATACAGAGTGAAATAAAATATATTTTTAAAGTTACTTGTTTCTTTACTTTAAAAAAGTGCAACTACTAGAATGTTTAAAGACACATGTGTGACATAGGGTGGGGGGCACGGGGGGGACTGTACAGCTCAGAGAAGACAAGTAGTGATTCTCATCTCACTACGCTGATGGACAGTGACTGTAATAGGGTTGGTGGGGGGACCTGATGAAGGGGGTAGTTTAATCATCACAATATTGCTCATGTAATTGTAGGTTAATGATACTAAAATAAAATAAATTGTAAAAAAACCCAATGTAGACCAAGACACATGTGTGGCCTGTGTTCTGTCAGACAGAAATGCTCTAAAGGCCTTGTGGGTATCACTTCACTTAACCCCTATGGTAGACAATTCTGTTGTAGAAGGATTATTATTAGAGTCTTGTATGTTTAAGGAAACTGAGGAGAAGAGTGAAGGGCACAGATGCCAAACCAGAAAGCAGAATCAAATCTTGGCTCTGTCACTCACAAGCTGTGTGACTTTTGGCGAATTATTACCTCTCTGTGCCTTGGTTTCAGCCTCTGTGACACGGGGATAATAATGGCACCAGCTTCTCAGTTAAGTGAGTTAATAAGTAGAAAGCTCCACCACAGGGTCTGTGTCACTGAGGCACCGTATGTGTGAATGGTCACAATCACTGTAAAACGTCTCTCCTTAGACTCCTCTGGGGCCCCCTCTCCCCCTCCTGGCCCACCTGCCTTCTGCTCCCACACCCATTCACAGGTTTTCTCCAGCATCACACGTCTCCCATGGCTTCCTGCAGTCTAGGCATTTGAGGCACAGCTCTCTTACCTGGTGTTTGAGGCCTAGATTTTCCTCCAGCATCTTTCAACCCCTCATCCACACTCGCTCCAGACTGGCTGAAGTTACTGAACACCCTGAGCTTTTTCACACCTGGAGGGCTTTGCAAAAAGGTCCCCTCTGCCTGCTCTAGGCCACTAGCTCCTGACCTGCAGGCTCCTGTATCCACACATCTCCCCTGGGGCCCCATGCCTGTAGGTCCTCACTGGCCAGACCCGGTTTGGTCTGTGCTACCTCCTGCTCTAACCAGTCAGTCTCCAGCCCTTTTCCTCCATTCTTGACCCATCCTCTTCTGTCCCTACAGTCCTGGCTCAGGCCTTGGGCTCTCCCTGGACCCTCATGCAGCCTCCTCTTTGGCCTCGTTTCTCTTCCAGTCTGTCCCCGTCAAGGGCCCAGAGGGGTCTTCCGGCATCAAGAGCTGACCCGCCCTTCCCCTGCTCCCAGCCCTCCGGTGGCTCCCCGCCACCCCACAATACACAAAGCCCAGGGGCCTCCTGTTGGTAAAGGACTTTCCAAGACAAGCCAGGCTCCAGGAGCTCCAGGGGCAGCACGTCCTGAGGACTGGAGGTGTGGGGCCCCCATGCACCCAGGAGATAGGCAATGCCGAGCAAGTCCAGCCACCCCCGCAGCCCCACCCTGCTGGCTCACCTGCTCCCCAGGGTGGGGCATCCTCTGCCGCCTCCTTTGCCAGTGCAGGCACCAGGCAGCAGCGGAGAGCAGGAGGGCCCCGGGCAGCAGCAGGAACAGGAGGAGCAGGGGGGCCTGAGGGGCCGGCAGGACGGTGGCCTCCAAGGCCCCAGGACGCCTTGGGGGCAGCAGGGTGGTGGAGTCTGTGGGGACAGGACGCTGGGTGACTGGGAGAAGGGCTGGACCAAGGAAGGGAAGGCAGGCCTGCCTGGCGCTGGCTGTGTGACCCTAGGCGGGTTGCTCCCCTCTGTACCTCAGTCTCCTTGTCTGTAAAATGGGTACAATCACCATAGCATCATCATTACCTACCTCATAAGGTTGCATTTTATGTTGTAACCAGACACGTTTTTGATGCTTATGTATCAATTTGTTCATTCTCCCCCCCACTATTCTTGGAGTTTCATGTGGGCAAGAGAAACCTTATCTCTTATTTGTCAGAACCAACTAGGTTCTGAGAGGACAGGGCCTACAAGGCTCATTTAATAACATTATAATAGTTTAATTTACATAAGTTAAATATCTGAATGAATGAGTAGATAGGTAAGTCAACAATATGACGGCCCGCAGGCCCCACACGTCCTGGCCCCCTTTTTTCCCTCTGAACCCCCACCCCCAGCTTTCTCCCTGTTGCTCCCTTGATTGGCTCCAGCCAGAGGGGTCTCCACGCTATTTAAACAGGTGGGTTTCTGCCTCAAGGCCTTCGTGCTGGCTGTTCCCTTCTTCCAGCCAACCACCTCAGACCACAGTTCGATCATAGGGCCTGTTACACACAGACATTTTCCTGCCTTACTTGTTTACATGCTTCTTGTCTCCCCAACTAACAGGTCAGCCCATGTCCATGGACTTAGTCTTCTGTGTTGGGTCCCCAGTGCCAGGCACCAAGGAGATAGTTAACAAAAGGTAGTTGAATGAATAGTCATAATCGTAAACTCGGATGACAAACGAAGCCAAACATAAATGACACAATGATTGGGAATGCAGGGAGAAATGAAGAAAGGTGTCATTTTAGAGTAGAGGATTTCAAATTATCTCCCTCGGGACTTCATGGTTTTAGTAGACAAATATACGAAGGACAGAGAGACTCTGAATAATACCACAATAAGGGTGACAAAATATACAGATCTGCTCTGATGCTACCTGAAAAATAAATCAATTCTTTTCCTAAGACTACATTCAGTTACAAAAGTGATTATTTCCTGGGCCACAGAGAAAACCTTAATAAACGGAAAAGGTCGAGTTTGCACAGATATAGCCTCTCGCTGTATTCTAATGAAGTTATTTCATTTGGACTCAGTGATGGTCTGTCCCACACAGCAGCTATTACCTCATGGGACTATCAGACACGTGACATGCAGTGAAGCCTGAACTGAAATGTGCTGTCAGCGTAAAAATCACACCGGCTTCTTAGTGGGGAAAAAGGGATGTGAAAGACCTCATTAAGTAATTTTTAAAAATATTGACTATGTGTTGCAATGGTACTATTTTGGAGATACAGGTTTAAACAAAATTTGTGATTTAAATGATTCCTTATGAAAATAATCATAAAAGTATTGAAACTGCATTCAATAACATCAGTATAGAGAATAGTCTAGCGGTTGCCGGGAGTTAGGGATGGGCGTTGTTAGGAGGTAGTCAAATTAAGGATCTTTATTGTGTGGTGATTATAAGCTACACATGTAATAAAACTACGCATACAGTTCAATTATGGATTGAATTGTGTCCCTCAAAACGTGTATGTTGAAGTCCAGACCCCCAGAACCACAGAAGGTGACCTGATCTGGAGACATGATCTTTAAAATGATAATTGTGTTAAAATGCGGTCACTATGGTTGGCCCTAATCAATACGACTGGTGTCCTCATAAACAGGGGAAGTATGGACACAGAGATATGCATAGAGAGAGTGCACTACAGGAACAAAAGTGGCCATTGACAAGCCAAGGAGAGAGACAAAGCAGAGTGTCCCTCTCAGCCCTCAGGAGCCAATCCTGCTGACACCTTGATTTCAGACTTCTGGCCTCTGGAAGTGTGAGACAATACACTTCTGTTTAAATCACCCAGTTTGTGGTGTTTGTTACAGTAATCCTAGGAAATGAATAGACACATATGCATGTGTAACTGGTAAGATCTGAACAAACTCAGTGGATGGTACCCATGGTAATTTCCTGACTTGGATACTGTACTGTAAGTAATGCTTTAAGAAGCAAAATGTAACCCTGGGGGCACTGGGTGAAGGGTGTCCTGGAACTCCCTGTACGTTTCTTTGCACTTTCCTTTGAATCTACAATTATTCCAAAATAAATATTTTTAAAGACAAAACAACCAATAACTTGCTAAAAAAAATAACAAATATTAACATTCCTGAAAAAAAAAAAGACTTCACTTTTTTTTTTTTTAACTTTTTAAAACTTGGCTACTAGGAAATTTATACTGAAACATGTGGCTCTCTCATTCAACTTCTTATCAGCAGGGGCTGCCTCGTGGTCCCTTCTCAGAGATGGGTAAACTGAGGCCCAGAATAGGAAATGAGCTTGGGAGAACATGCCCAAAGTCACACAGCCAATGGGAGCAGGATGGGGGTCTGGGCTGGCCTGAGCAGGGCAGGTGAGGGGCTGCAAGGGTGGGGGTGAGGCGGTGGGCTGGGGTCACTGGGAGCCTTTACCTGGCTGACACTGCAGCTCCAGGCACTGGGAGAAATTCCTGCGGGTGATCCAGGGCTTCAAGGCCAGCAGCTGCTCCGAGGTGTCCTGCAGGAGGTGGGAGATGTTGGTCTGGACGAAGCGGAGACAGCTGGGGAGGGGCTGGAGGCAGGGGAGGGAGACGTCACCATCGCATAGCCGGGGCATCTCCTCAGGCCAAGGGCCTTCCCTGCCCGGCAAGGCCCTGCAACAGGGCCTGGAAAACAAACCCAGAATTGCCACATCGGGCCCAGACCCCTCACCAGTGTGCCTAGAGCAGTGTGACCCCCAGCAATGGGGTCCCCAGTGGGCCTGGGCTTCCAGCTCCACCTCCCTTGGGTTGCTATGGTCAAAAAAAAGCTCCAGTAAGGCCCGTCAGAGCTTTGCTTACAATCCCTAGGAAAGCATCTGGCTTCCCTCACTTGCACCTCAAGTTCAGGGCTGACCTGGAAGGCACATAAGGTGACAAAGAGTATCTCGGTGTTGACAGCCTCTAGCAGGTCCTGAATCTGGGACCCAGCCACAGTCTTGAGCCGTCCCATCCAGCGCTGGGCCAAGACAAGGTGCCAGATCGGCCTGCAGAGCTCGTCCTGGGGAGAGACAGCCCCAGCTCTGGGTCTTGTGGGCAGCCGGGCTGGGGGCCGGGACTCATGGGGCTGAGGGCTGGGTCTCCTGGGTCCCAGGGGAGGCGGAGACTGTCAGCAAACTAGCCTGGTCCCCTGAAGGGCGGTGCACCTTGAGTCTCTTTTCCCACCTCCACCCCAAACCCCTCTGTGACTCACGTCCTGCAGGTTGGAGGCAAGAGTGACTGGGTAATCTTGCAGCAGGTAGTCAGCCTGCGGGAGAAAACAGGGTCAGGGGGTCAGGCCCAGATGACGACAGGAGGAAACAGAACTATAGAGACCCAGGGAGAGGGGGACCGGGACCCAGAGAGAGGGGGACACCTAGACCCTGGGCAATCAGACAGAACTTCAGCCTCAGAAAGGCGCGCGGGAGCGGCTGGGACCGGGCCCTCACCAGCTTGCGGATGGTGCCTGTGAAGGTGGAGGAGATGGGGCTGTGGTTGAAGGAGCAGTCGGGGGTCCCGCGGAGGCCGGGGCTCAGCAACAGTAGCAGGAACAGGGAGGTCTGCGGGCGGGGCGGGGCGGCCCTGCATTGGCTCCGCCCCCTCACCTGGGCTCTCGCACCCCCGCCCCTTTCCTCCCCGCCGGCCTTCTTTCCCAGGACAGGCCCTCTTCCAGGTCCCGCCCCTCCTCTATCGGGTTCTCGGGTGCCCTTCTCTCATCTTTTCTCCCTATTCTCTCTGCCTCTTGTTCCATGCTGCCTAGTTTTCAGCTCCTCTCTCCCATTCTCTCCAACTTTCCAATTCCGCCCATCCCTGTCCACCCCTTCGTCCTCTCCCACCCGTCCATCTCCCCTCTGCGCTCTGTCCATCGTCACACTTCTCTACCTTTCCTCCACCTTGTGCCCCAGGTATACGCACAGTTGGGCTCCAGGCTGGCGCCACCACTGTCATCTCGGATGGAGACCCCTCATGCCTGTGGCCGGATCTTGGAAGGGACAGAAGACCGAGTCTCGGATCCCCACACCCCAGCCCCTCCCTCGCCCGCCCCTTCACCTCCGCGCCCCTCCCTCGGCCCCTGGATGTGGCTAAGTTTCCGCCTCCTACTCACTCGGGCTTCCTGCGTGAGCCCCAGTTACAGTGAAAACTCCTCATCTCCCCTTCTAAGAACCCCGACGTCCGGTCCCCGGAAACCTCCCCAGGCCAGGGACCCAGGAACCCGACCCCCATCCCTCCTCCCTCAGTCCTAGGAGGGGGACCCCGGCCCCGCCCCTCGGGGACCCGTTGCCCATTTCTCCACACGCACAAGGCTTGCCCCAGCTGGGTGTGGAAGGGGCAGGCCGGGTGACAGCCAGAGATCGAAAGTGAAAGGAAATTTTGGGGGGAGACAGAGGGCGGTGGATTTGGTTGAGCCAAGAGGCGCCACCTGGTGGTGAAAGGCGGCGGTTCACGCCACCAGGGGCGCCTCAGCTGGACTCAAGCCCAGGAAGGGCTGAGGTTGGGGTGATTACCACCCGTGATCCCCGGTGGGACACAGTGGATGGGCAGCTGGGGCTCCAAATGGATCTGTCTCCAGCTAGAGCCAACAGAACAGGGGAAGGAGGTCACCCTGAACCCTTCATTTTCATCTTGGGAAACCCTCCTTCCGCATGAAAGTGTGCATCAGCTCCATCCCTCTGGGTGCTCAAGCCCAAAGCCTTGGAATGGACTTGTGATCTCTGCCTCTCACGCCCCCCTGACAGTCCAATCAGTGAGCAAATTTGTTGGGTGACCATCCAAATGCATCCAGAATCCGACTACCCACCATGCTCGCTGCCATTACCTGGGCCTGCCACCATCTCCCACTTGAATATCACTCACTGCCACCTGTTCACCCGGCACCTTGGTTCAACCCTCACCCCACCACAGGCTGTTCCCCATGTGCCGCCAGCCAGAACCTTTGAAGACCTAAGCCAGCTCAAGTCCCTCCTCTTCTCCAAACCCTTCCCTGGCTCCTGCCATACTCAGCTTATAAGTCCAAGTCCTCACTGTGTCCCACAAGGTCCTACAGGATCTGGCCCTGTCCCCTATCTGCCCTCACTCCCGTCCCTCTCCAGTCCAGCCACACTGGCCTCCTCCACGTGCCTGAGGCAGGCACACTGCTGCCCCAGGGCCTTTGCACTGACTGTTCCTCAGCTCGGAAGCCCTTCCCCCAGAAACCCACATGGTCCACCCCATCTCATTCAGGTCTTTGCTCAAACACACAAGGCAAAGCCTTCCCGGCCGCTTTTTTACAAATTGCACCCCTCCCAGCTCCCACTCATTCCTGCTTTGCTCTCTCCCTTGTCATTTTTCACCTCTGACACACCATTGCAAGTTACTTATCTTCTCGTCAGTTATCCCCACTGGGATGCCGGCTCCAGGAGGACCGAGGTGGGCGTCTGTTTACCCAGCACCTTGAGCTGTGCCTGGCCCTTAGAAGATGCTCAATCAGTATTTGTTAAATGGGTGGCAAAGGGATCTTGGCCTCTTTCCTTCTTCATACGCGCTGTGTAATAGAACACTCCGCTGGCCTTTGTCTCTCGGCATCCTGGGAGACAACCTCTTAGTCCTTAGAATTTCCCTGATAGTGATAAGGGTGTCTTTGTTATTCAGAGGGGGCCCCTGACCACACTTGAATTTATGCTAATGAGGTGACTCAGACCTGGGCTGAAAGACCAATCATGTGATTAGGCTTTGAAATGCAGAATGTCAGCCTAATTTGCCCACCTCCCACCTCCCATCTCTGGGGAAGGGTGAGGGGGTGGGGGAACTAGAATGAGTTCTGTCTTGGCGTCCGTCTTTGCATGACATTCTTCTCTTCTCACTGTCTTCTCTTCTGTCTTAAGACTACTTGTCATTAGATGCAGGGCCCGGTCAGATAACCCAGGATGATCTGATCTTGAGATCCTTAATTACATCTGCAGAAAAAAAATTACATCTCTTTTTCCAAAGAAGGTCACATTCATAGGATCCAGGGGTGAGGATGTGGTCATACGTTTTTCAGGGCCACCATTTAACCCACTAGAGGTCCCCAAGGAGGTTCCCAGCAGGCCTTTGCACATGCTATTCCCTCTACCTGTGATGCTCTGCTATCCTACTTTCCTTCCCTAATCAGATCCTCATTGTCCTTGGAGATGCCCTGCAGTTGCTGACGGTCAGGGAAATGTAAATCAGAACCACAATGAGGTGTCACCTCACAGCTGTTAGGATGGCTGTTATCAAAAAGACAGGAGATAACAAATTGTTACAGCCACTATGGCAAATGACGTGGAGGGTCCTCAAATACGAAAAATAAAACCATCATTCAGCAATCCCCTCCTGGATATTCATCTAAAGAAAAGTGAATTCAGTCTCTCAAAGAGTTATCTGCAATCATGTGTTCACGGCGGCACTATTCACAGTAGCCAAGATATGGAAACAGCCCAAGTGTCTATAGTCGGATGAATGGATCAAGAAAATGTGTGCGCGCGCACACACACACACATGAGCACACACTGGAATATCATTCAGCCTCAAAAGAGAAGGAAATTCATTTGCATCAACATGGATGGAGCTAGAGGGTATTATGCTCAGTAAAATAAGCCAGGCAGAGAAAGACAAGTACCAAATTATTTCACTAATTTGTGGAGTATAACAACGAAGCAAAACTGAAGGAACAAAACAGCAGCAGACTCACAGACTCCAAGAAGGGACTGGTGGCTACCAAAGGGGAGGAGTGGAGAGGATGGGTGGGGAGGGAGGGAGAAGGGGATTAAGGGGCATTATAATTAGCACACATAATGAGGGGGATCACTGGGAAGGTGGTACAGAACGGAGAAGACAGGTAGTGACTCTATAGCCTCTTACTATGCCGCTGGACCGTGACTGCAGTGGGGTCGGGATGGGGAACTTGAGGCCCCCTGCCAATCCTTGGTGGACAGTAGCGTGGGCAAGACATGAACTCTGTGGTAGTAGACAGCTTTGGGGGCTTTTTGTTCTCTTTGCTTTTGGATATGCTGGAATTTTTTCCCCCCCAGTTTTATTGAGCGAAGAGAGTAGATCTTAAGTGTTCTCACCACACACATAAAAAGGTAACTGCGAGGTGATGGGTATTAATTGACTGGGGTAACCATTTCACCCTGTGTATGTATATGACATCACACACACCCTAAAAAATCACTCTGTACAACTGAAATATATGCAATCTCTTTTTGTGTTTCCCTGTCAATCATACCTCAGTAAGGCTGGGGAAAAAACAACTTGGTGCGGGAGGTGCCTCCTCTGGGAGACTGCGGCCACCCCTCCGCCTCACTTCCTGTCCAGCCTGGCTTAGCTTCCTCAGCACACTCAACAGACGTTTCTTGATTATTCACTTAGTTTCTGCCTCTGGTTGCAGCAGGCAGAATAATGATCCTCAGAGATGTCCAGGTACAATTCTTGGGACCTGTGAATATGTCATCTCACAGGGCGAAGGGGGCTTTGCACATATGATTGATTATCTTGAGACGGGGAGACTGTCATTGCTTATTGTGGGAGCCCAATGTAATTACAAGGATCCTTGTGATACAGTGAGTTATAAGAAATATATATCTGGTCATTCAGATGACCAGATATATATTTCCCAGGTATATTTGGTCTTCATCTACAGCTCCTGAAAAGTCTTTAGACGACACTGCAGAGTCTTAAATGTGACACGGGTGTTTTGTCATGTTAATGAGAGACTTTTGGATACCCACCCAAGGGTGGGGGCTGGAGGCCAAATCAGCCAGTGGCCAATAATCTAGTCAATCATGACTATGCCATGAAGCCTCACAAAAACCGAGAAGAGCTTCTCTCTCTGCTCCCTCCTTTACCTGCTGCTTTGTGGGATCCTGCCTCACAGTGGGGGGAGAGCTTCCATGCTTGGGGAACCAGACCGCCTCCATGTGCCACCGAGCCAGGCCCCAGGCGCCGCGAGGATAGAAGCTCCTTTATTAGGGACCTCGCCCTGTGTCTCCCTTCATCTGGTGTTAACTTGTATCCTTTATTAAACTGGTAAACGTGTTTTCCTGAGTTCTGTGAGGCGCTCTAGCAAATTAATCAAACCTTAGGGGGAGGTCCTGGGAACCTCTAGTCTGTGGCCAGTAGGTCAGAAGCACAGGGAACTAACTGCCTGGGGCTGGTGACCTGTGTCTTGAGTGGAGGGTGGAGGCTAGTCTTGTAGGAGGAAGCCCTTAACCTGGGGGGATCTGGTGCTGTCTCCGGGCAGATAGCATGAGAATTGAGTTGAGTTCTCAGACACCCTGCTGGTGTTTAATAATTGCTTGGTGTCAGTATGTGGAAAGAACCCCTCCCACATACTTACACACATTGGAATAGGGTCCGGGTACCTGAATGAAGTTACACTACTATTACTGCTGGGTATAATATTGTTAGTTATGAGACAGGGACCGTGGGTGTAGTCAAAGTAGGGTGAGGGCCTCCTGAAAAATCAAGGCAGGATATTTGCAGTCAGAGCAATGTAACTACATGCAAGGAAAGCCCCTACCAAAACTCTGTGTTAAACATTAAGCTCTAGGGTCATTCCTTGGTAAGATCAGTTAATATTCCCCAGATAAAGAAGAGTAGCCCATGTTTTTATTATGCTAACCATTTATAATCATATGTAAGATTGACTTTAGCATGCTAAAGGCCCAGGCCTCTGTGCTGTCTTCCCTCCTGATCTGATGAGGTGATTTTGCAAACTGGGCAACTAATTTAGCAAGTCAGCCCAGGCATAGACAACACAGTAAAAGGCAAGGATTCCACGTTAAAGATGAGATTGCATTTTAATATCCAAGAAGTTAAGAAGTTAGAAATTCTTAACTTACTCTTTAGGCAACAATACCTCAGCCCACCCTGGGGGCTGGGCAGGCGGCCTTGTTTCATCTGCCCCCAGGCCAAGATGCTGGTGTCTCAGGGGAAAATCCTCAGAGCAGGAAGTTGCTTGTGTTAAATTAATTCTAAACATTCAAAGGCCACTTAACAAGTCCACCCCCCTCAGCATTTTTTCATGTTCTCAAAAATCCTCAACTGCCTATAAAACCCCCTGGACAACACACCACCCCAGGCTCTCTTGTCCTCTCCTGGCGTGAGCCAGGTCTGTTCTCTCACTTTACCTCTAAAGAAAAACCTCTCCCTGGCTCTCCTACCTCGACTGTTTGTGAAACTCATTCTTCAGCTTCGTGAACTAGAACTCTGGCATCAGTTATACATGTATGTAGGGAAAAAAATACACCATTGCTTTAGGTGTTGGACGGGTGGGAATCAGTCCTTACAGTGCAAGAGGGAAGCAGGAAGCTCAGTATCACAGATGTGACCATAGAGGAGTCAGAGTGATGCCCGTGAGGAAGACTCAGGCGATCACAGCCGGCTTTGAAACCAGAGGAAGGGGCCATAGGCCAAGGAGTGTGGGTGCCCTTTAGAAGCTGGAAATAGATTTGAGCCCCCAGAAAGAAAGGCAGCCCTGCCCACACCTTGATTTTAGATCAGTACGGCCCAGACCTCCGGAACTGTAAGAGTACATTTGCGTTGCTTGACTTAAGCCACTAACTTTGCGATCATTTGTCACAGCGATAGGAAACTAGCACCCCGTCACCCATTAGGACAGGAGCCCCGTGAAGCCAGGTTCTGGATTGTTCAAGGCTGTGTCCTCCACGCCAGGAACGGTGTCTTGCTCCTGGCACGTGCTCTGTGGCTATTTGCCGACAGACTGGATGGCTGCAAGGACTAGGAGCTCCTGCCCCAGCCAGAGACGATTGGCCTAGAGGTGGCCACCTTGCCCAGACTGGCCAATTAGACGTCCTCTCCTGAGACCTGCCGCTGAGAGCTGTCTGGGGGTACAAGGATCTGCCACGGTTGGCTTTGGCAGGTTAAAGCAACAGGATTAAAATAGGAGGGATACTGAGGCAGGCCACCGAATCTGGGAGGGAGCTGTCAAACCAGACAGGAGCTGGAGGCTTCCAGGGACTTCCCTCCAACTCTCCCGTTTCTGTGCCCCCTATCCAAAATATCCAGATCCAGGGAGAGGTCATCTATTCTGCCCAGCCTTAGGCAAATACTGATGGGGGGGGGTCCCATTCTTGTTTGCCCCAGGGCAAAATCAACCTTTTAACAGCTAACCCTGAGCACGTTCTGCTTACCCACCCGAGGCAACCCAATGAGGCTGGATATTAGCCCCATTTTACAGATGAGGAAACTGAGGTTCAAAGCAGTTAAGCAGCTCTCCTAAAGTCACATGGTTATGTTAGGCAGGAAAATAGAGATGAGCGAGGTGGAAAGAGAAAAAAGGCCAGGAAAATCCACTAAAAAGACCTAAAGTTCATCAATTAAAGCTCAAAAAGCCAGGAGCAACTTGGCCCGGAATGGGTGAACATTCCCCAGATAAAGGAAGGTACCTCAGCACAGCCCATGTCTTTATTATGTTAATCATACAGGCCCTGCTTACTTTTTTACCTTCACCTATATGCTATTTTTTTCCCTCTTTCCGGCCCTAATCAAGTAGTGTGTAACCTAGGCAACTAATTTAGCCTGCAGACCCAGCCATAAACAACATGGTAAAAGGCAGGAAGGATTCCATCTTAAAGATTGTATTTTAATAACCAAGAAGTTAAGAAGTAAGATTCTTAACTTACTCTTTAGCAAACAGACAACTCAGCCGCCTTGGGGGCTGGGCAGGCGGCCTTGTTTGACAGGCTCCCGGACCAAGACGCCGGAGAAATCAGAGCAGGAACTTGTGTTAATTCAATTCTAAGTATTCAGAGACCACTTAACAGGTCTGCACCCCTAGGCCTTAGTTACATTCCTGAAGAATCTTTAAAGGGGGGAACCCCCAACCTTTCGGGGCGCTCCTCTCTCTGAGGTCGCCGGCACTTTCGAAGTGCGTAACCTTTTAACTTTAAACTCTCTCCCATCTTTCAGGGCACCTCTCCTTGCTGAGGTGGCCGGTACTTTTTCTCTCTTTAAGTAACTTTAAGTAAGACTTTGACTCTCTGCTTCACTACTGTGTCTCTGCCCTTCAATTCTGTGTTGCGGCGGGGACAAGGACCGAGGGAATCCACAAGGCTCCCCCAACAGCTGGAATGATTTGAAAGCAAGACAGGCAGAGATGCCACACGGGAGGTCACGTGGCCCATGGAGCCGCCCTGGCTCCCGCCCGCATCTGGGATGCATGTCTTGCCCTGTCTTCTGTAAGGTATCCATCCCTGCAGCTTTCCAGAAAATTCCCGTTTATCCTAAGCTAGCACAAGTTCCTTGCATCAAAAATTTTAAACAGTGGTATGAAGGAACGACTCCGATTGGCTCATGGGAGCTGTTACAAATTCAGGAATTCAGCCAGTTCAATCATCTAGAGCTTGAAATCTTGACACTGTGGGAGCATTTACACCACGGAAATGGGTAAAAGTTCCTTACCAGGGCTTTACTTTTATTCCAGAGAACTTCACACCAGCACACCACGGACACTGAGGCAGTATGTGGGCAGGGGAAGTCAAAGGGCAGGAGCTCAGAATGGAAACCAGAAGAGACCAGGGGCCCCAAGGCCCTGTCCAGGCTTCTGAGTTCCCTTTATCTGTTCCACAAACACTGCTGTACCGGAGCCAGCCCACACAGCTGCTGAGTCTCAGAACGCGAACAGCCTCAAATAGACCCGAAGCTGCTGTTCCCTTCCACCCTCCCCTCAGAAGCAAGTCAAGGTTGCTGAGAGTTTATTGGAGGGCAAAGGAACAGTAATGAAAGGAAAGCTTCAGGCGCCTGGTGCCTTTGGGGTCCATCGCTCCTCTGTGGGCGGTGCTTAGACGTCAGTCCCCCATGGGCAGCCACAGGGCCTTGGTCCATGCTGCCCGCAGCCCCAGTTCGGGGCCTGCCCCCTCGGCCTCCTGATCCCAGGCCCGAGGGCAGCCCTTGCTCACCCACACCGGCTTCAGGTTTCCTGCTGAGGCCCACTCCACAAACTGGGAGCCCTGTCACGGGGAAGGGGGTCAGCACTTATATCGGCTGAGTTGCTCAACAGTTGCTTCCTTGGCAAAAGGAACTGTTACTGAAGACGGCCTGAGGCTTGACCTATGCTCTGTTGCTATAATGCTCAGCTTGTAGCAAGCAAATCTTCCAGATGCTGTGGGAAACAAGGTTGACCTTTCTGGCCAGGGAATTTCCTCCCGTTAACAGCCCACGTTTAAAGGAATGGGGCCAGAGGCAGCTCTACTTGACAAGGAGTCCCCATCTGTTACCGTTGGGGGGGTCTGAGGGTGGATGGCGGGCCTCCCTACTCTGTTGCTAGGGTGTGGGCCTTAGCAATGGGGTGTCCAATGAGATTTCAGGCCCTTGTTGCTAAGGAGACCCTCTCCCTTAGCAACAGGTCTGTAAAAGGGAAGGACCTCCGAATCTGGTTGCCAAGGAGTTTCTCTCCCTTAGCAGGGGGAGTTTTAAGGGGCACAACCACGTTCCCAGAAAAGGAAAAGACTGTAGGTGAGGCTGAAGATGGAAAGACAAAGGGTACCTGGGCAGATCCGAAATACCACATGGCCTGGATGTCCTGGTGCAGGGCCAGGCAGCGGGTCAGGTGATCGCGGTCTCCTGTCACCACATTCACCAGGCCCGCGGGCAACACGGTGGCCATCTCCTAGGGGGCGGGAGAGTAGGCCCCCCAGGGTTAGGACGGGAGGGCATCAGGGACCCCGAGGGCAGTGGGGTATGAGCACTGGGGGACTCCCAGAAGGAATGACTGGTGAGGGCTTGAGGCCTGGACACAATGGTCACTGGGTCTACAGGATGTTGGGTGTTGGGAATGAGGTTATCATGTTTCCAGAAGGGTGGGGTGGGAGCTGAGCTCCCTGTAGGCCTCGGGACATCTTTCATTCATCTGCTGCCCCAGGGGATGCTGGGAGCCGCAGCAGGCAGGCAGCAGAGCCTGCGGCTGTACCTGGCAGACCTCCAAGGCGGGGATGGGATAGGCCCCGCTGGGCACCAAGACCACAGAGTTGCCGTAGGCCAGGGCAGGGGCCAGCAGGGACACGAAGGCAAGCAGGGGCCACTCGTCTGGGCACACGATAGCCAGCACACCCAGTGGCTCCCGTAGCCGCAGCACCGGGCCTCTCAGCTCTGCTACCTGCAGGGACAGCC
>JAQQAC010019400.1:14766792-14816236 GCA_029783875.1 Phataginus tricuspis | reverse complement strand
GCCTGGAACAGCTCACCTGGGCCCCTTTTCAGGCCCGGCTGGTAGGGTTGGGGGGATGTTAAGGCCAAAGGTGTCATAGATCAGACTCTCAGAAAAGTAGGTCACCCGGTCAGGGGTCCCTGAAGGCCGCAGGTACTCATATAGACCCTGTGAGAGGAACAGTGTCAAGTGGAATGCGAGCTGGGCACAAGGTGGATGAAGGAGTGGTGATGGGGGCAGGCTGCACTCACATCCGGGCCCCCGTGCCAGGAAGACCCACTCTCCTTGCAGCCTCCTGTGGGCACTGCGGGGTCTCTGAGGCCATGGGCATTGATCCAGACTGTGCCCATCTGGAGCCTGTTGGGGAAGAGGCAGACATTGTAGAGGAAAACAGGAAGTTGTGGGGGTGGTAAGTCAGGTTGGAGTGGGAGACCCAGAGACAGGGAGACCTCAAGGCTGAGAGAAAGCAGAGGCATGGACCACCCCAACAGTCTGCCTCTCGCACCCCAGTGGGTGCCAACTGACCCGTAGGCCAGCTCCAGGGCCTGCCCCAATCTCTCACTCCACACACTGGCACTCCCTCCTCGCGGTGTCCCGTTGGCCATGGTCAGTGCCTCCTTGGCTGTGCGGAAAGGAGAGGCCACAACCAGAGGCCACGGTACCTGGATGGGGGTGACAAGGGAGCTCAGGCGGCCTGGCTGGCCCCACCTTCCAATACCACCTCTACTGGAGACCAGGTTACAGCAGCCAGGGCCCCCAGACCAGACCAGATGGTCACCCCAGAGCCTCTTGAGGTGTAGGGCTGCTGTCCATGTCTGGTGGAGGTGGGCAGATGGGATGGGATCTGCAGGCTGCTAAAGAGCTCACCTCTTCCTGAGAACATGGAGAGGCGGGGGGCAGGTCAGAGACCAAGGTTGGGGGAAAGAATGGGCTCTCTGAGGGCACATCACCAGCCTGGAACACCTGGGGAGAAGGAGAAATATACTTAGAAGTTTACTCCCATTTTGCTCCTCCCCAAGGACCCAGGAGCCCCGGCCCCCAAGCCCCGTCCTCCCTCAGACCCAGCAGTTCCCCTGGCGCCCCGGAGTATGTGCCCTGGCTCACCTGTGCGCCCTGGCTCTGGGCCTCCAGCACATAGAGCCGGGCCACGTCGTGTGCGGCAGCCCCTCGGGCCCCCATGTCCACGGCCCCGTCCAGCCCTCGGCCGCCCCGAAGCCGCTCCATCCGTGCCTGCAACCGCCTCATCGTCTCATCCCACACAGACTCCTGGATGAGTAGCCTGATGCCACCCTGTTAGGGAGCGGGTGTTAGGGTGAGCAAACTTGGGGCCCATATTGGGGGTACAGGCACCAACAGAGGGCTGAGATCCAGGGATGTACCTGCGCAGACCAGAGGGGAGTCGGAGAAGTGGCTGAAGACCTGGGAGACTCACTGAGGCCTCAAAGTCTCCCAGACAGGATGTGGAGTGACAGAAAGTTGGTGATTCAGAGTGAAGACAGAGGTTGGACAACTAGGGACAGTTGGAAAGACAAAGAGAGCCCTAAAGAACAAGAGACATGGGCCCCTGTCTCTGCACAACCAGGAGAGCTGGACGTGGAGGTTCAGAAACTTGAGATGGGGAGCCCTGCACACATGACAGTATAGAGTTTTGGGATGCAAAGAACTGAAAATTAAAATGAACGAGGACATTGGCTCCAAGATCTGCAGACAGACATGCTCAGCCTCCAGGACATGGGGAGACATGAGTGCATGGATCTCACCGGGCTGCGGTCGGACCAGGCTGCATCCACGACGCCCTCCACGGCCGAATCCATATCTGCCGCCTCCGTCAGCAGCAGTAGTGACTCGGCCCCAAGAGCCAGGCCCAGCTCAGCACCCTTGCCCGCCAGGCTCCGCCGAAGGTCACGTCCTTCCTGGAGGTCCCCCACCAGGTTCGGCTGAGGGAGCAACCTTCTGGACCCCCCAGCCATGTCCGTCCCCCTCCCAGCCCGGAAGGTACCTTGACAGTTCCACAGAAGGCCACCTTCTGGACTCCAGGCAGGCTGGCCAGGACATGCCCCAGGGAGGCAGGGCAACTGACCACGTTGAGGATTCCTGGGAACGGGGCTAGCTCCCCTGCCAGCTGGGCCAGGAGGAGGGGTGTTGGGGAGGCCGGGGGTGCGAGGACCACCACAGTGCAGCCTGGGGAAGGTAGGCAGTTCAAGGACCCCCAGCGGCCTCCTCCCTTGGCCCCAACAGTTCAGCCCCAGCCCCGTCAATTACCCACAGCCAGGGCGGGGCAAATCCTCCACATCATCTCAAGGAAAGAGAATGTGGGTGGCAAGATGAGACCAATTACTCCTGCAGGAACAAATACAGGGACTGAGGCAGGCACTGCGGAGGCAGAGAGGAGGAGGGGGCCTGGCTGGACTCCTGCTCCTCACCCATGGGCTCCCAGCCTGCCAGCGCCTCCTCCTGGGTGTGGGCCTGGACTGCATAGTACTGGAGCAGCTGCTGGGCCAGGGAGACATCCCTGTCTCGAACCTCTTGAACGGCCCGCCCAGTAACCAGGGACTCCAGGGTCCAGAGCAGCCGCTGGTGCTTCTGGATCACTTTGGCCAGCCTGTGGAGAAAGCAAGGGTCATTTCCCACTGCCCTGTGGCCTGAATCCTGTACCACATCCCATATAGCTGGACTACAATCCCCATAAATCCCTGGGGCATCCGTACTATGTATTTGCCACCAAAGATTTATGGGAAATGTAGTCTGGGGAGCACTGAAGCCCTATGGATGCTGTGTAAAGATCTTGGCCACCCCATAACTCCTAAAGGTGCTGGGAAATCGAATCGTTGTCTCTAGATGCTCCAAGAGCATGCTGGGAAAGGGTCATTGGGGCAGCACCAGCCCCAATGAACTGCTGAGAAATAGAGCCCCAATGAGCCTTAAGGCTCACTATCCTAGTGAAGAGTGGGGAATGGATGTTTTTTAGCTGCTAAAGGCTCAAAGGCATGCTGGGCTTACGAGCCTTAGCGGCCAATTAATTCAGTGGGATATTGGAAGAATGGTCTCTGTCTCCGAGTCCATACCCACCCCTTGGAATCCACACCTCGGCCGCATCACCTGGTCAGGTACTGGGCCCGGAAGGCTCCAGGGAGCCTGCTCCAGTTGTAGAACGCAGTCTGGGCTGCCACCGAGGCTGTCATCACATCCTCAGCCTGTCCCTGCAGGCAGGTGGCTAACTTCTCTCCTGGGGAGATGAGGGAGGGATCCAGGCAGGAGGAGCCGGGGGGTCTGCGTCAGAACTGGAGAGGCTAAGATTTCTGGAGCCCCCAAGCTGGCTCTGGGTTTGATCACAAATGGGGATGAATCTACTGAACGGTCATGGCTGTGGTTGCCTCCCCACCGGCTAGTAAGGGATTTTAGTAGATAGTGACTTCAAAAAGTGTCCACAGGGATTGGAATTCAGAATTAGGAAAACTGTTACCAGGCGGAGCCAGAAATCCTCTCCTCCTCCCCCACCCCTCACTGGCTCCTCGCTGCCCTTAGAGCCCTGAGCAAACAGGACCGGGTGTCGCTGGTGGGTACAGCCGGGGATTCAGTTACCTCTCCCTCCCGTCATGACCAGGGAACACCTCATACCTGTAATGGGATCCTGGCAAACCACTGAATCTCTGTGTTCCGGCTTTAACCACTTGCCATTTACATAGTGACCCAACTGCCGGTTCTGGGTGTCCAGCCAGGCCTGGGGGAGGCGGAGACAGTTCGGAAAGGGGTCTGGGAGGGGTTCATGTGCCCCCTTCACCCCATCAACTAATTCTTTTCCTGTGTAGGAGGAAAATACACGTAAGCATAAAACACACACAACGCAAAAGTCACCGTTTTAACGTGTATAATTCCGTGGCATTTAGTACAGTCACAATGTTGCAACCACGACCACGAATTCCAAAACATTTCATCACTCCAAAGGAAAATCCGTACCCATTAGGCGGTCGCTCTCCCTACCCTCCCACCCCCGGCTCCTAGCAACCATTAATCTGCTTTCTGTCTCCATGGATTTGCCTTCTGGACATTTCATGTAAATGCCATCCTACAACAGGGGACTCGTTCTTTCATCCCTACACAGTGTTTTCGAGGTTCATCAACACTGTAGCACAGATCAATGCTATATGACATTCCATTGTCTGGATTTACCACAGTTTATTTATCCATTCATTAGCTAAGGGGCATTTGGGATGTTTCCAACTTTTGGCTATTATGACTGGTGCTGCTGTGAATATTTGTGTGCAAGTTTTTCTGGAACACCTGTCTTTACTTCTTGAGGCCTAACTATGTAAGAGTGGACTTGCTGGGTCATATGGCAACTCTTCCTGTGACTTACTGAGGAGCCATGCAACTTTTCCACGGCACCACTTCACGTTCCCACCAGCCCTAGAGGAGGGATGTCCTATTGACTGTGAAACATGGAACGTGAACAAAGGATTAATTAAACCTTTTCTCCTCCGTGGAGAAATAAGGTTTTTTCGAAAAGGGAGGTTAATTTTCTATTTGCCTGGAGACCTGATACAATTCAGTTGTGCTACCAGGCACTGACTGGTCCACCATCCCTGGACTGGGAAAACTGGGAACGTGCCCTATCCAGCGGGAAACCACAGTGTTGGGGCTTCCTGGGGTGTTCGTGTTCTGTGACTGGGCACATCCCTTGCCACGACCCTGGGAGCAAAGCTCCTCTCATCGGGAGGCGGGACCTCTAAGCCAGGTGGCTCCCGCACCCCGTGTGATGCGGTCCATCCCTGTGCCACCACTCAGGGAAGCAGAGGGGACCCCCAATGAAGGCACAAGCTGATGATGCCACCCTGCCAGGTGCAGCTTATTTGGCTGTGACGTGTCTAACCCCAACGCATAGCCAGTGGGCATTGCAAGAGATGGAGCCTAACCTGGATGGAGTCCCTAGAGCTACAGCCACTTGCCTGCCTTTGAATCCAGGCTCTGCTACTTACTTATTGTGCAACCTTATAATAGTCTGGCCTCGGCTAGGCCGTCTGGAAGATGGGGATAATCATTGTCCCTCCCTATGTCACAGGGCTGTGGTGTGGATTAAATGAATCAGTACATGTCATGTGCTCAGAGCAGCACAAACGGAAGACTTTCTATTAATTTTATCGCCTCTCACAGTTCTACTTCCTGTTTCTTTCTCTTCCTGGTCCTGTCTTCCCTAAATCTTTGGCAAATCCCGGACATGCTTCCCACTTTTACCTTCTACAGTCTCTCTCTTAGCATCCCCGATACCACATTCTCCTGGTTTTTCTCTTGCCCTGCCAACTGGCCCCTCTCGTTTTCCTTTAAAGCAAAATGGCAGCCGAAGGACCCAAATTCAAACACCCCCAGGGAAAGACACATTTTTGAAATAGTTGGGATACAGGCATACCTTATTTTATGGCGCTTTGCCTTATTTATTGGGCTTCGCAGATACTGCATTTTTTCACATATTGAAGGTTTGTGGCAACCCTCATTGAGCAAGTCTATCGACACCACTCTTCCAAATGCATGGACTCACTTCGTGTCTCTGTGTCACATTTTGGCAATTCTTGCAGTATTTCAAACTTTCTACTATTACATTGTGGTGGTCATCTGTGATTAGTGATTACCACTCACTGAAAGCTCAGGTGATGGTTAGCATTTTTTAGCAACAAAGTCTTTTTTAATAAAGGTATGTACACTGTTGCTTCAGACATAATGCTATTGCACAATAGACTACAGTACAGTGTACGCGTTCGATACTTGCTTTACTGTGGCGTGCAGTATGCTGAGGTATGTCTGTATATGAATATGAGTTGGGCATTAGATGACATTAAAGAATGACAATGTTGCTAACTGTGAAAACGGCCTATGTTAGAAAGGAGGATTCGAATATTTATGGGAAAATAACATGACAGCGGGGATTTTAATCACTCCAGAAAAAAAGAGGATACAAAGAGATACGACATTGGACCAAATGCTGGCGACTGCTGAAGCTGAGTGAGGGGAAATATTAAATATTCTGTGGACATTTGCAAACTTTCCCCCCCAAAAGAAAAACAAAGTACTAAAGAATGTCCACAGGGTCCTGGCAGGCCACGTCACTGTGAGAAGAGGGCCTGGCACTCACGACTTGTCCAAACAGACAGTCGCCATTGGATCCAGATGCTTTTTGTCAGAGATCGTAAGTCCAAGGTTAACAAATTTGGGGATTTTTATTATCAAGAGAAGCTGGAATCCCGGATGTTTACATGGAATTAATTGTCCACTAATTTCACACTTACAAAAATAAAGTTGAGGCCGAAGAAAATATGTTTGTTGATTGAGTCTGGCCCACAGACTGCAAGGTCAAGACCTTTGCTTGGGAGGTAGAGGGCAGCTGTGGGCTCTGGAATCTGAGGGCTCAGCTTCACCTCTTTTAAACTGTGTCGACTTGGCTGTGGGCAAATGATTTACCTCTTTAAGCTTCTGTGTGCTATCACTAAAATAATGACAATAATCCCCTTACAGCTGTTCTGGAGATTAAGTGAGTTCATGCTGAGCACAGAGGCTGGCACACAGAGAGCACCCAGTAAATATAAACTGTGATCACATAATTGCTATTTCAGGGTATTCCACCTCTAACCAACCTCCGCGTGGGAATTGTCTGTACTCTGTCCCAGATCCTCTTACCTGAGTCTATACTATTTTTCTAGATAATGCTGTCATGCCCATGGTTCAGTGAATCCTTCTACATTGGCGGTTTCCAGGGCTATCTCCAGACCTGAAGCCCAAGTAGTATGTGACTCCGGCATGTGGCCCAAGGCTGTCCCCAGGTCCCTCACATTCTCACCATGTGACAACCATGCTCAGTGTTTCCTGGAAATCCTATTCCGGGGTTCATCATTAGGGGCTGGGGGTGGGGGGCACGACATAGGGACAGAGCCAGACCCCAGGCACTGTCCTTGCCCTCATTCCTCCAAACCCTCCTGCATCTCTGCCTCATCCCCTCCTCTCAACCTCCACAGCCGGCGCCGGGATCTCTCACTTGGACAACGGTTCCAGCGTCCTCTCTCCTTCACAAGAAGGCCAAGCTTTTCATGCCTGGGTGCTAGAGGACCTCGTGGGATTATGAGAGCCCCATGGGGGAACCCTGAGGGATCTGGGTAATTGCAGAATATTCGAGACACCCAGTTAGCCACAGGACGCCAAGAGGGTTCTGGGGGACCCTGAAGGATCAAGGGAGCTTCATGAGGATTTTAAGATACCCTGGAAATCATGGAGCTCCCTGGCACATTCTGAGAGGGGGAGGGATCATGGGAGCCCCAAGGGGATATCCTGCGGGGCCGAAGGTAATTAAGTTATGTACTCGGGTTCAATTCCTGGAATCATAAAAGCCCCCCAAGTATTGAAGGGGCCCTGGGGAGCTTCCGAAGGTCTCCAGGTGTTCAAGAGAGCCCCACAGGAATTCCGTAGAAACACACCACGACGTCGGGTCGAAAAACACTGGAAATTAAGGGCACGGACTACAGGGAAGAGAGGTAGGAACCGTAGAGGCTCAAGGGAACGTCCTCCAGGAGCTGGTCCAATGGGGCGGCGGGAATCACGGGCTCTGAGGGGGCGGAGCTGCTGCGCGCCGCCGCGGATCACGAGAGCCCGCGCGCAAAACGGGGCCTGGAGGACTGGGGAGGAGGATGGGAAGCGCCGGCCAGGCAGGCCCTCACCAGTGCGCATGCGTGGCTCTCCGGCGCCGGTCCGTACTCCATCGTGGCAAAGATCTCCGGGACGCTGCGCCCTGTGCGCGCTGTAGCCATCACCGGCGCGGGCCGTTTTCCAAGAGGAACTGCGGGGCGCTCTGCCCAGAGGAACCGTGAGGTCCGAAGGGCGGCCCCGCCAAAGGGCGGGGCTACAGGAGATAGAGGGTAACCCCGCCTTAGAACTCGGTGACCCCGCCCGTGGGCCCGTGCTGGGAAATGTAGTTTGGAGCATGCGCAATCCTCAAGGCGGGTAGAAGCGGGCTCGGAAATGTGGGTTCCTTGCAGAATTAGGGGGGGCTTCAGATTAGAGGAATGGCCGTATTGGTGTCTTCCCATCACTCCGTCCATTTGGACACAGGAAGTGCAGGTTTTAGTCTGAAATATGTTTACTACAGAGAATAGAATCTAGTTTTGAGACGAAGGGCTAGTTCAGAGATCAAAAGGGAGTCTAAATTTAGGATGGCTATTGAAATTAAAGTTTAGAAAGTGTGCCCACTCCCAGACAGCCCAGTAGTTTGGCCGGTGTGGTTATAGGGAAGGAGCGGAACTGTGGCATTTAACGATCATCCTCGGGCTTTAGTTTTGATTGGTTGAGGTGGGAGGCGTGGCTTCAAAGTTTAAGTACGCTGGATTACATCAATGAATGAGCGTTGGGGGCCGTCGGAAGTGTGGCTTATTCAAGTTCCCGGTTACGCAGAGACCGGAAGAGCGGCTTTCGTTTACACACTTGCGCGTAGGACCTAGAAAGCATCTAGATATTGGTTCCCAACATTGACCACGGCTTCTGGTCTGAGTGGAACTGTAGTCTCAGGCCAGATTCTTAGATTTTTGTGCAGAATAGTGAATGTCAGCCGTCGGTTGAGGGCCCGGCAGCAGGTTCAGATCCCGGGGAAGGTCCCCTCACATCGTTGATTCTGAGGACGCCTAGGTCCCTGAGCCATGGCTGATTCGAAGCTGCTGGTGCCGAAGCTAAGCGAGGAAGAGACGATGGGTGCTGAGAGGGCGCGTTTCGAGGAGCTGCTGCTGCAGGTGCGGACCGACAGGCTCTTGAGTCCCTGAGTGTGTGGGATTTCGTGTGCGTGTGTGTGTATGCGCACGCGAGCTGAGAGATGGGACTACATTTCCCAGAATGCGCTGGGGGGCGGCAACATGGCCTACCTGGAATTTTAATTGCTTAACTCTAAGTTTGTTAGGCTCTGAAAGAATTGCCAGTGGGGCTGGCGTTGTTCTCTGTGTCCTCAAGGGAGGAAAGGGATATAATATGTCTTACTCCCTGCACAGCTCCTATACATAACAATTGCACAGTAACCAGTTGAAGAACAAATGACGGGTCTGGTAGCTCAGATGCAAAGTCTGGAGGTCGTTTTCTTCACACAGGCCTCCAAGGAGCTCCAGCAAGCCCAGACAAGCAGACCAGAATCTACACAGATCCAACCTCAACCCGGTGAGAAAGGCAGGGGAAACAGAGAGAGGAGGGAGTAAAGAGACACAATAATGGGATATAGAGGCTTGTCAAAGAGTGGCAGAGACCCAGAGAGCAGGGAAGGGATGGAGATCCCAAGAGAGGAGGAGGATTGGAGTGACTAGGGGGACAGAGATGGACAGATGTTAAAAAGGAGAGCCCAGGGGTGGGGAGGACAGCAGATCCAGAAAGTGGAGGGCTGAGATTTGAAGAGGGGGAAAGATCAAGTGAAGGACAGAGATTGGGGAGAGAATGGATGGAAACCAGGACCTAAGCAGAAACTGCTGAACAAATCCATTCCCACCAGGTTTCTGCATAAAGACCAACTCACCCGAAGGGAAGGTGTTCATCAACATCTGCCACTCTTCCTCCATCCCTCCTCCTGCTGACATGACAGAGGATGAGCTGCTTCAAATGCTGGAGGAGGACCAAGCCGGGTTTCGCATCCCCATGAGTCTGGGAGAGCCTCATGCCGAACTGGATGCAAGTCAGTGCCCTCAGAAGACTGAGAAATCTGGCCCTCTGGGTCCTTTCTTCCCTAAGATTCAAGAATCCAGGGCCCAGGACCCTTCTCCCTCAGGACCTAGAAACCTGGCCCCCTGATCTGATCCTCTCCTTGTGGCATAGCCTTAACCTCTCGGGCATCCAGCATCAGCTGGGTGGAGCGGTGTCAGTTCTGCACTTCTCCCTGCCCCGTCCCAGGAGAGGGCGGCCTGGGCAGGTGTATTCACCGGTGGATCTCCTGACTCCAGGCCCGGGCCAGCTCTCACACTCCTCCCTGTCCTCTCCTCCCTTCTGCCCTGTCTCTGTGCCTCTGCCTTGTCTTGCCTCTGTCTCTGTTGCCTTTCTGTCTTTATATCCTTGTTTTTTCAATTCATGTATGTCCCCTGAGGCCTCCTGGGACCAAGCTTTGGGCAGTGCCTTTGGGACTTATCAAACCCAGAACCTGCCCTTGAGAAACTCCCAGTCTTGGGTGAGGGCAAAGGAGACAGATGCAATTTTAATATAGTGTGATTCATGCTGCCTGATGGGGGGCTCTTCACCCACAAGGAGAGGTCAGGGGAGGCTTCCTGGAGGAGGAGATGTCCGCTAAAAGATGTGAAGGAACTAGAGGAGTTCATCAGCCCAAAAGAGAAGAGGATTCCAAAAGAGAGGACAGATGGGTCCAGAAGCAGTAGAGAAAGATTGAATTGGATTGGTCAGTAATCGGCAGTGATTGGAAGAAATTTAAAGGGATGTCACTAGAGAAGTGAGCTTCTCTCCAGGTGGGAAGGGCAGATCACACAGGGCATCCAGCACCAGGCTGCAGGACTCAGATCTTTGGGGGCGCTGGGGAGCCATGGCAGGGCTGTGAACAGGGGAGGAGCAGGGTCAGCTCTGGGACATGGTGGGTGGGGAAGGACCGGAGGGATTAGAGATGAGGCTGGGGAGGAGGCTGGTATGAGAGTCCAGACTAGCAAGCGCGTGTCTTGAGCCCTCACTTCCTCGGTGTCTCTAGTTCTTGAAGCTGCTATGTTTTATCCTTGTCTGTGTCTGGAAGGTGGGGTTCCCACGGAGGGCTGGGGGGCGTCTCACCCCTTTCTCTCCCTGCAGAAGGCCAGGGTTGTACCGCCTACGACATAGCTGTCAACAGCGACTTCTACCGGAGGATGCAGGTGGGGGGCGGCGCTGTGGGTGAGGCCTGGGCAGGGGCCTCTCCCTCCGCCCCGAACCCCCCCGCATCTCTTTCCCTCGCTCACTTGTAGAACAGCGATTTCTTGCGAGAGCTCGTCGTCACCATCGCCAGGGAGGGCCTTGAGGACAAATACAGGCTGCAGCTGAATCCAGGTGAGGAGCGGGGCCTGGGCCACCGGGGCGCAGCCGAGCCTGGCAGAGCTTGGGGACAGCCCTTGCGAGAGGTGGGGCTACTGGACAACCGCTAGGATGCGGACTCCAGGGATAGGGCAAGGCTTTTGGTGAGCCTCGGTGGGGTGGGACCCTGCCTGCGAGTCCAAAAAGGGGCTCAGTCTGGTTAGCCTGGGAGGGGCGGAGCCAGGAATATCTCCAGGGGCCAGATTTTATTGGCAGATACTTGGGAAGGGCGGGACTAAGGTGGGCAGGCTTCCTAAACTTCGAGGTGTGATCAGAGCTTCCGCCGAAGGGGGCACCTCTCCAGTGAGGCTTTTGCTGTGCAAAGCCCTCAGGAAGCAAAGGGAAACCTGGCAGTGAGACCTTTGATACCCTGCTCTCTACCTGCAGAATGGCGCATGTTGAAGAACCGGTCTTTCCTGGGCTCCATCTCCCAGCAAAATATCCGTTCCCAGCAGCGTCCTCAGATCCAGGAGCTCGGGAACCTGTACGCGCCTGACTCCCTGAGGCTTGAGGAAGGGTACGCCTTCAGTGGGTTCCCTCTCACAAGTCTCCACAATGCTCTTTGGAGTCCCTCCTTCAGTCCTCCTGCCCATAGGGGGCTGCGTCCTGGGGTCCTGGAAACCCAGAGGGGAAAAGCAGGACGCTGGTAGGAGGGAGAAAGGGCCAGGGAATAGCATGCCAGGCGGAAGGAACAGTGCTAGCAAAGATCTGGTTACCCAGTTCTGGGTCTTGTTCCTTCTCAGCCCTGAGAAGCCTCACCTGAACCTATGGCTGGAAGCCCCTGACCTCCTCTTGGCTGAAATAGACCTCCCCAAACTGGTGAGTGCATGCCTGACCAGAGCAGGAGAATGAGGTCCAGAAGAGTCAGGGTCTCCAAGGGGCAGTGATCTGGTCCAGCTTGTTGCTGGACCAGTGTTGTCCTGGTTAATGCTGCCCTGGGAGCAAGGCTGCCCCCCTGTCCCAAGGGACCCTCAGGCCCACTTCTGGTGCTGTCCTGGGGATGTCCAGGGCCATTGTAAGCACCCAGTCGTGGAGCCCTATAATTAATTGTCTCCCACCTTTTTCCTAGAAGGCTAGACTTTTTAAATACGGCATTCCAACACGTGACGCTTCTTTCCCTGGTCCATGTTGTTATGGCCCTGTTGCTGGAAAGGGAAGGGTGGGTTGATGCCACCATATCCCCAGGATGGAGCTCTGGGGCTGTCGCTAGAGATTGGGGAGAACCGCCTGCTGATGGGGGGCTCCCAGCAGCTGTACCGTCTGGATGCCTGCATCCCCCTGAGGATCAACTCTGAAGAGAGCAAGGCAGCCTTCCATAGGAAGAGAAAGGTGCCTTGGGGGTCCGGAGGAGGGGCGCACAGGGAAGCGGAGACCCTGGGGGGCCTGATCTTGGGTCTGCGGGAGGAGGGGGTTAGGTGCTGGACTCCTGGGTCTGAAGCCTCATTCCCTTTCCTCTCTCTCTTCAGCAACTGCTGGTGGCCATGCCCCTTCTGTCTGTGCCTTCTTGATCTGGTGTCACCCATGCTTCCAAGTGGGGAGAAAAGGCTGGTGATGCCTCTAAGACTGAAATAAAAGTTTTTGCCTTTGTTCTGTGTCTGTCAACATGGCGACTGGGAGGTCAGAGGGGATATTGGGCTGCAGCACTGAAGTCCCATAGAGGCCACTGCCCTAGCTCAGGCCTCTTGGCCTCCAGTCTCTCCACTGTTGATTCCCACAGGGCCCCAAAGCTGACCTGCCCCTCTCCTGTTCAGGGTCCCTCCTTGGCTCCCCAGCACCCCCAGGAGAAGGTCCAAGCCCCTCGGCCTAGCACTCTAGACTGTGTGGTCTGCCCCCTTCTCCCCTCATTCGGCCTCTAAGACTCCCTCCTTCTCCATCTTGCCTCACTCAGCAGTGTCCTGACCATTTTGGTTTTTCGTACTTTCTCATTGTTTCTGCTGTTCCCTCTACTTTCTGTCCTCATCTCTGTTGAGGAAATCTCAAGTGGTCCTGACCTCACAGGGGACTTTTCCTGAGTCCTTTGGTGACGATCCACACCATCATCTCTAGCCTGTCCTGCCCCTCATCCGCACCAGCTGCCCTATCCTGGAATTATAACTTCACATCGCAGTCACACCAAACTGTTTCCTGTGGGGAACTGCCTTGAATCTCAGCCTCGCCACGAGGATGGCCGCTGAGAACTACCTTTGAATTAAATCTCAGCCACGCCAAAGATGGCCACTGAAAGCCCCCTGGGGTTCAGCTGCGCATGCGCACAACTCTGTGCGTGATTGGAAAGTTGAAAGTCGCCTTATTAGCATAGGTGTAACCAATCAGGAGAGACTTCACCCTATATATCCCATGCCCTGAGCCCCAATAAACGAGTTCTCCCTTCGAGTGAACTTCCTGTCGCGTCTGATTGTCTCCGGCGAAAAGGAGCAGCCAGCGGCGGCGGCAGCAGAGGCTGGAGCGGCTGCAAGCTACGGCGCCGCCGAGCGCCGGAGGCTGCGGGAACGGGCGGACAGCCGGTGCTTACCTCCCTTGCTCTGCCTATCGGGGCGAGCCTCTCTCCCTGCCTTCCTCTCCTCTGCTGGCTCGGAGGGTCGCAGAAAGAGCTTGTAACACAAAGAGCTGTAGTCCTGACCCAGAGCAGGACCGGCGGGGGAGAGGTGAAAAAAACCCGATAGTTTCCCGCTTTCCTGCCTGCAAGTTCCGTTTCCTCTGCTGTGGATACTCCAGACTCTGCCCCCAACTCATCCCTTTTAGTGAACTTTCCCTTTAAAGCTTTCCAAGCTTCAAGCTCTCTCTGATCCTCCCTGGCTGAGTCCTCCTCTGGTGGTCACCAATGTCCAGTGTTACTTTCAGTATAGCTGTGTCCCCTATGATGTGACAGTGCCTGACACCTAGTAGGAACCGAAAAAATGATTACTTGTTGAACCATTGAACTCCTTCCATAGTGAATTCTAGGAAGATAAGTAAATGTAGGAGCCTTAGTGGTCAATGTTGGAGAACAGCGAGGAGGCCTGTGGGGCCAGAACGGAGTGATTGGGTGGGTGGGAGGGAGCAGATGAAGACAAGGTGAAAAGGTAAGCGGACGCCCTCGATAGGGTCTGAAGGAGCGACCGCGGGCGCCATGTCCACCAGGGGGCGGAAAGCAGCCCAGCTCGCTTTGTCTCAGAGAAATACACCTCCCAGCAGCCCTCGGAGTACATGGCCCTCCCGAAGCAAATGGTGAGATCCAGCGGCCGCTGGGACTTGTAGTTCGGACGGGGACCCTCCCCGGGAGGCCGAAGAACTCTTTCCCAGGTACAGATAACGCTTGGGGCTGGGTCCTTTCCGCCTTGCTGCGTCTCCATGGTGATGGTTCCGGCGAAGGCCTGGGATTTGGCAGCGGCGGGGCCCCCCCGTCCCAATCCCTCCTCTTCACCGTCTGTTCCACCCTCACACCTGGCCCCGCGCCGCGGCCGCCGCCTCCGCACGCGGCGAGGGATTCTGCTACCACAGGGTGGCGCTGGTGGACGGCATCACGAGCTACTCCCTCAAACCCAGAAGCTCAGCCCCAGCCACCGCCCCCTCAGGGACCCAGGGGGTTCTTAAACAGAGGCAAAACTGAGACCCAGAGACCCGCGAGACAAGGCTTAGGCGAGAGACCGCGGGGGCCAGTGGTTGCCTGGCCACCCCGTCGGCCACGTGGCGCCCGCCCACCGCGCCAGCTGCTCCCTCCCACCCCCTTGCTGGCCTGTGCCAACATCATGAAAATTTAATCCCAAATCCATTTGCGGCACGACGCAGGGAGGCAGTGAGAAAAGGAGCACCCTCCTGGGGCCTGGATCTGGAGATGGACTCAGCGTCGAGGAGAGGGCTGGTCTGGCAGAAGGAGCGGGACAGGTCTCACCTGCTGACGGGGGAGAGTCCCCATTCAACCCCAAAGGGGCGGGGCCGGAATTCAGGGCTGGAGTAAGAACCTAGAGAGCGGAACAGACCGCAGAGGGAGGAGACACAACTCGGGGGAGAGAACACAGTGGGTGGGGACGGAACGCGGACAGATTCCAGGGAAGAGGGGGCAAAAATCAGGACAGGGATAGATCCTAGGGGGAGGGACAGAACCCAGGGGAAGGGACAGGCCCCAGGGGAGGGGACCGAAATCAGGAGGCGGAGACAACTCAGGGGCGGAAAATGTCCAAAGGGGAGGAGATGCAGCTCAAGGGGTGGGGACAGAACTCAAAGGACGGGATAGATCCCAGGCTGGAGAGGGAGTTCTGTGGGTCGCCGCTGGCCACTGGTGGGGAGTGTAGCTGTCGGGTATGGAACTTACAGGGGAAGGAAATGAGGGTTGAAGGGACCGGTAGGGGGATGAACCTAGAGGGGAAATAGTACTTGAGGGGGATGGAATTACAAAGGGGAAAGCTAGAAAGAGGTGGATGGAAGTCAAGGGGGAAGAAACTAGATGGGAGAACTAGAGGAGGACAATGGGGGTAGGGAGTTGGGGGGGAAAGAATTACCTGTATTAGAAAATCTGAATGAGACAACTGGAACTGGGGATGAGGCGGGGTGGGGATGGGACTCGGGGACCCGGTGTGGAACTGGGCACAGAAATTCGGAGGGTAGGACTGGGAGAATGAAAAGAAGAAGGAAACTCATAGGAAGATGGAAGAGTAGGAGACGAAAATGAGGGGACAAAATTAGGGGGAACTGAAGTGGAGGTGAATCTCAAATGGGCAAGAGAACAAAGTCTGGGATACAAGGAGCTTAGGGAGATGGTCCTGGGCGGGGAGTAACTCGGGAAGGGACGGAATTGGGGGCGTCTGATATCAGAAGGGAGTTCAGAATGCAGAGGCGTGGTCTTGGAATAGCGGGGCGGGGGACAGAGGGCGGTGAAGGGGGCGGGACTGGAGCCCAGGGGCGGGGTCTAGCAGGTGTGGGCGGGGCCCCGCCCCCGACGCTGAGTCCAGTGACAGCCCCCGGGCAGCCCGCACTCGCAGCTTCCTTCCCCCCCGAGCGGAGCTGCGGGGCCGGCCGGGCCGGGGCGGACCCCGGGAACCCGGACACGGCCGCCCGGGCCCGCGGGCGGGGGGATCGGCGGGCCGACTGGCGGTAGGGGCAGCCACCATGGAGTTCCGCCAGGAGGAGTTTCGGAAGCTAGCGGGTCGCGCCCTCGGGAGGCTGCACCGGTGAGCGTGGTGGGGGGTCCTGGGCGGGAAAGAGCGCGGGGGTCCGAGGAGGAGCATCCTCCAACCTGGGTACACACGGACAGATGGGCAAGCGATACCTACGGATGGGGGGGAGGTCCGCCCATCTGTCCAGCTTTCTCCCTCGTTCTCCGACGGCGCCGCTCTCCGTGGTCCAGTCTCTCCCATCACCTCCTTCATTTTTTTGTGCCCCACCCTACCCCAGGCTCTACCCTTTTCTTTGGGACTGTATATGCCGCCCTCTTTGGGGCTCTGACCTCCCTCCCCTACTTCTGCATCTCTGTTCACCCACCTCTCCTCTGCCTCCTTTCTCCGAATCTCGGTCCCCCTCTCTCTGGTTCTTCATTCCCCTTTATCTCTGGGTCTCTCTGTCCCCCGGACTCCGATTCTGTGGCCACTGCTCTCACTAGATGTCTGTCAACACCTTTCTGAGTCCTGTCCTCCTCTCCTGCTGGGCTTTTATCCCCCGACCCTGGGTCTCTCATCTTTCGGTGTCTCTCTCAGTTTCCGTTTCTCAGAGGGTTTAATCTGAAGCTAAAGCGGATTGGGGCCCACTGGTGCTTGTCCTTGAGGAGAGTTAAGCTGGGAGGAAGAAGCAGGGTATCCTGGGTCCCGGCGGGGAGTGGAGAAGAGAGATTCGCAGGCCAAACATTAGGCTCTGGGATAGGGCAGAATTCCCAAAATATATGGGCTAGAGCTAAGAGGGACTTCCGCCCAGCCAGGGAAATGACCCCAGTGACCTGGGTGTCCCTAGGCAGTCTGGACACTTCCCCCCATCTCTCAACCCCAACTCTAACCCTGGCTCCAAGTCAGAGAAATTACTCAGCTGCGGAGAAACCTAAAAATATCTGGCCACAGTGCAGGGAGGAGATGGCCTCGTCAGCACCATGCCCCTGCTGACATTCCCCTCAGACCCATCCCCTCAGCCCGCAGCCCTGATCCCATCTTTAGTTGACCCTCGGTTCATCTCACTAGGCCATGCAAGTCCTTCCCTAAGTCTAACACTAGTTCTGCTTGCTGCAGACCACCTCCAAGCTCCAAAGTTACCCCACCCTCTAGGACTCTGATGGGAATCAGGCTGGACAGAAGGGAGGGGACCAGAGGATGGCGCAGTGCTGGGGAGAGGGTGGGGGAGCTGAGATAACCTCACCCCTTTTTTTTCCCCATTCTTCCAGCCCCTCCCCACCCTTTTTCTCGCCTCCTTTCACGAGTTTCTCAAAATACATCAGTGCGAAGTCAGGAGAGGGAGAGAGACGTGCTGCTGGGGGTGGGGAGCTGGGAGGAGGTGGTAGCAGAGGGATGTGTTCCTCAGTCCCCCTCCCTCAGTCCCTGCTTCTCATTTCTCATTGTGTCTGGGTTTGTCCCAGTCTGTCTCTGCCTCACCCTCACCTCTGAGCCGCCTCCTGGGGCCCTGAGACCCCAGAGTGCAGAGTCCCCACCAGGACAGTTCTCAAGGAGTTTGATTCGAGAGGAACATTTGCATCTGAATCCTGGGGTTCACTTTGATGGTTGGAGGGGGATGCCCTGTATTGGATACAACACCCTGATTCTATTTAATCCCCTAGACAAAGCTGGGGAAACTGAGGCTCAGTTGGAGAAGGGGGAGGAATCAATGGATGAGTACAAGTGCCATCATGGGAACCTGGGTCAGTCCTTCCCAAGCCAGGGATGGAGGCTGCAGAGTTTCCTGGAGAAAAGTGATGCTGGTGGGGGTGGAGAATTCCCTCACGCCAGTAAACAGACGATAACCCAGCGCGATTTGGGACAAGGTACATGTGGGGAGGGGAAAGCAGGAGAAACAGGAACTCAACTGCCTCCTTTCTGAGAGCCAGGCCTTGTGTGGGGCAACATGGGGGCCGGGAAACCATCAGGCCCCGTTGCTCTTCTGGTGTGTGACCTTGGACATGCCACTTCTGATTTCTGAGCCTGTTTCCTTCATTGTACATGGGAATATAAAAGAGGGACAGAGAACCTGGGTGAAGCAGAAGCAGAGACCCAGGGAGAGGAGACCGATACACCTTCTTCATTTTCATCAACTGCCTCCAAAGCACTATTTTTCCGCATCCCCACATCCTCAGATCTGAGTTCCAGGCATCCAAGGAGGGGAGGGGGCACTCCATCCCGGCTCTCCCCTCTCTGTTCTTGTCCTCTGCAAAGCATCGGGGCCACCTACATCTCTGCATCCCTGGTTCTCTTAGGCTGAGATGATTAGATTACCTTGAAATGCCCTCTTTGCAACCTCACAGTCCACTCTTGCCCCCATTGTAGAGATGCGGAATACTGAGACCCCCCTCCGTTTAGCTAAAGCTTTGGTCAGAGATCTGACATGTCATAGTATTAACAATGAATATCAAATTTCAGGGGCTGTAGTTATGTCTTGAGTTTCAAGGTCAGATAACATCTGATAATAAACCTAACAAACCTCAGTCAAAGTCTAATCGTACTGGCTGACATGTTCTGATGGGAGGCAGTGGTCCTTACCACCCTGCACTGTTCATTCTAGGGCCTCTAGTCCCCCTCTCTCAGCGTCTTAGTCCTCGTCCCCCTGGGTTCTGTCCAGTCCCCCAGTCTTTCTCCACCCACCCATGTTTCTTAACCGCACCCCCCACCCCCACCCTACCACAACCTCCTTAAGTTCTAGGATGGGGAGGGTGGCTGTGTTCTCTCATCCCTTCCACCCGCCTCCCCCCAGACCGTCTGGCTGTTCTTTCCTCCCCCGTCCCAGTCTCCCTCGCCTCCATCTGTTCTAGCCCCTTCCTGGGATCCAGCCTGATCCCCTGGCTGCCTACCCGCCCCAGAGAGGGGCTGCGTCTCCCAAATCACGTCCCCAGCCTGTGTCTCCTCAATCTCCTAGTCTCAGCATCGTTCTCAGCGCTCTGGGTCTCTGCATCCGTGTCCTCTCTCCCAGGTTTCTGTTCCCACCCTCTCTGTCTTTGGGCCTCTGCCCCTCGCCCTCTCTGCCTCTCTGGGTTTCTGTCCCTCTCCCTCTCAGCATCTCTGCCCCTGTCTTTTCTCCCTCTCTCTCTGGGTCTCTCTTCCTCCTGTGTTTCTGACTCTCTCTCTGTCAGCTTCTGCTCCCCATCTCTGTTGTCTTTCTTCTGGGTCTCTCCACACCTGTCTCAGGACACCTCTCTTGCCCTCCTGTCAGCCTCTCTCTGGATTTGAGGTGGCTCTCCAAGTACCCTATCCGTCATCACAAACTCAATCCTGGATCCAGAACGGGCGGGGGCGAGAGCCACGCTGGGGACTGAGCCAGTCCCCCTACCAGGGCCATCTGTCCCTTGCCAGGACACCACCCGCCATCACCACCGCTCGGCTAACCCCCCCTCCACCCTCTAGGCTGACAGCCTGAACTCAGGTTTCCCCAGGGATGTCCAGCTGGGCTGCTGGATTCCAGGGACCCTGACATCTCCCCAGACCTGCACCCAGGGCATGGGCTTCTGGTGGCTGAATGAGTCAGCTGGATGTTGGCCCCACACCTGGGGCCTGGAAGCAGGGAAGGGCATGCCACGGGGGACAGGGGAGGTGGGGGGTCGGTATATATAGCAGACGTGGCTGAGAAGCATCTGTTCTTTTGACACCTTTGCTGAAGCATCTCCTTAACGCCTTTTGCTTCCTCAAATAGACTCATCTGGGAGGGGGGCTGGAGAGAGAATCTGGGCCTTGGGTTGGGGGCTGGGGGCACAGGCTCTTGGATCGCAAAGGGTAGTCTGGAGTCTAAAACTCCTGAGTCGAGAGATGATAGGAGTGGGGGAAAAGGAAATTGAAGGCTTTCATGCCTGAGTCTGAGTGAGGAGGGGGCTGCCGGCATGACTTCCTGGTCCGAGGGAGATGGAGAGAGAGGTCCAGATCCTGGATTTTGGATTTTGGGGGAAGGAGGGAGCGCGGGCTTAGAATCCTGGGTCTCGGACTCCTGTGTCACGGGGAAGAGGGTGCTGGGGGCTTGGACGTCCGAGTCTTTGACTCTCGCTGCCCCGCAGCCTTCTAGAAAAGCGGCAGGAAGGTGCAGAGACACTAGAGCTGAGTGCTGACGGGCGCCCGGTGACCACGCAGACCCGGAACCCGCCGGTTGTGGACTGCACCTGCTTCGGCCTTCCTCGCCGCTATATTATCGCCATCATGAGCGGGCTGGGCTTCTGTATCAGCTTTGGCATCCGCTGCAACCTGGGCGTGGCCATCGTCTCCATGGTCAACAACAGTACGACCCACCGTAGGGGCCACATGGTGGTGCAGGTAGCTCTGGGTAGGGGCCCGGGTAACAGCCAGTCCTAGCTGGCCCTGCCCACGCCCTAGTGACGTCACGCACGCAGAGGCCACGCCCCTTAGGAACCGCGGCCGGAGTGGGTCCGCCCATTTGCGTGCCCCTCTCAGTTCTCCTCTGGGCTCAGGGTGCGCCCCTTCCTAAGCCCCGCCCCGATCTAAATGAATTCCTGCCTCTGTTTATTTCAGGTTCTTGATTTTAAAATACAGCAATAGGGTCCCTATGTGTTGTCCCTGCTCCATTTTAGGCCTCATAGAAACTTAGCTCCACCAGTATCCCACTCCTGTCCCAGTGTCACCTCTTAATCCCAGGCCGTCGCAGCCCCACCCTAAATTTTGATCTGGTCTTTTCTGGAGCTCCCACTCTGCTAAATCCCATTTCGTCGGCTCTGGCCTCTACTGAAAGGCCTGCTTCATCGCAGATTTCTCCCTATTTTAATTTCAGTGTAGATCAGGCCCTTGCCTCAGAAAAAGTTCCTGACTTGAGCGGTGACCTGCTACGCCCCTTGATCTCTTCCAATCAGGCCCTCCCTACTTCTCTTGCTCCTGACTAGACGCCATCCGGATCACTCCAAGAACAGTTTGTAAACTGGTTAGACCCCCATATATGGATCCCTAGACATTCCAAGAAGGGGCCCTGAGGCAGGGAAGCAGCAGAGTTTGGCTTCTAGGCAGCAGTAGGCCCCGTTGCGAAGTGAGGCCCTAGCGGCTTGGGGAGCAGACTTGCTGATTGGCCGAGGGACTAAGTCAGGCCCAGAGCGGCTGGTTTGATGTGCCTTTTGGTCCACAGAAAGCTCAGTTCAACTGGGATCCGGAGACTGTTGGCCTCATACACGGCTCCTTTTTCTGGGGCTACATTGTCACGCAGATTCCTGGAGGATTTATCTGCCAAAAATTCGCAGCCAACAGGTACAGCGGCCGGGTCTCAAGGTGGGCGGGAACTACAGTGGAGTTAGAGGGCGTGGCCTTGCGTTTGGGTGCGGACTCTAAGGAAATGGGAGGAGCCTGGGTTTGTGGGCGGGTTCTTAGAGAAAGGAGGAGCTTATGGTTAACGAAAGGTGGGAGTCACAGTGGGGCCCGGGGGTTCTGCGGGACGCGAGGCCTGTCCTGCTAGGCTTGGTGGGATAGCGGTACTCTTTTCTCGGACCACGGACTTTTTCCATCAGAGTTTTCGGCTTTGCTATCGTGGCTACATCCACTTTAAACATGCTGATTCCCTCGGCTGCCCGCGTCCACTACGGCTGTGTCATCTTCGTGAGGATCCTGCAGGGGTTGGTAGAGGTAAAGCCCCGCCCCATATGGCTCCGTCCCCATTCTGACCCCTATTCTTCTCGTTGACTGTGCTTTCTCTACCCTTAGGGGGTCACGTACCCCGCCTGCCACGGAATCTGGAGCAAATGGGCCCCACCCTTAGAGCGGAGTCGCCTGGCGACAACAGCCTTTTGCGGTGAGAGGAAGTTGTTAGGATCCAGACTTGGATCCAGGCTGCTGGTCTCAGGGTGGAGCGGCCTGGAGTACGGACTCTTAGTTCTGAGAGGAGCGGGCTCGGGAACCGGACAGACGAATCTGAGGGAGGAAGAGCTGTGACCTGAACTACTGTGTCCCAGAAGGGCGGGGCTGGGAGTCCACAATCCTGGATTTGAGGGTAGTTGTTCTCTTCTCCGTCCCACATCTTCCTCCCTTAGGTTCCTATGCTGGGGCGGTGGTCGCGATGCCTCTCGCCGGGGTCCTGGTGCAGTACTCAGGATGGAGCTCTGTTTTCTACGTCTACGGTGAGGGGCCCGGACGGCTGGGTCCACGTGGCCCTGGGGCGGAGCGAGCCTGGCCGTCACCTCGCTTCCATCCCCCTCCTGACTCCCCCAGGAAGCTTCGGGATCTTCTGGTACCTGTTTTGGCTTCTTGTCTCCTATGAGTCCCCGGCGCTGCACCCCAGCATTTCGGAGGAGGAGCGCAAGTACATCGAGGACGCCATCGGCGAGAGCGCCAAACTCATGAACCCGGTCACGGTCCGGGCCCAAGCTTGCGGGGCGGGGGCGTGGTGGGGCGAGGAGAGATATCCAGGCAGGGAGGCAGGAGAAAAGGGGGCTTCGAACAGGTACAGCGTGTAGATTGTGGTGGGTTCCATAGACTCTCAGGGGAGAAAGCCTGCCGAAGTTAAGTAGGCGGGGCTAGAACCTGGGAAGCGGGTTTAAAGCCCAGGGAGGACGGGATTAGCAGGTGCAGAGAGCAGAGCTAAATCGCGGAGAGGACAGAACCACTGATGGGCATGGTTAAACCAGCAGAGGCGGGATTAGAATGTGGGCTAGGTGAGCCCAGAGTTAGGGGCATAACTGCATGCAAAGAGACTCCTGGGCCCACATTTGTGGGTCCCTGAGGGTCATCGTGGGGACCGGACCCTTGCATCCCTGTGGCGTCACTGTAAGGCTAGGATGGCAAAGTCCCACAGGGACGTGGTCAGGCCAGTTCTTCTGCGTCCCTGGAAGGTTTAGTGAGGTCGGGGAACCCGGGTTTCTGCCGGACTATAGTGGGGTCCCTGAAGGGACACGGAGGGTTCCCAGCCCTGGGCTCAGTCTTAGCTTCCCCGCCTCTCGCTCCCCACAGAAGTTTAACACACCCTGGCGGCGCTTCTTCACGTCAATGCCGGTCTACGCCATTATCGTGGCCAACTTCTGCCGCAGTTGGACGTTCTATCTGCTCCTTATCTCCCAGCCCGCCTACTTCGAAGAAGTATTTGGCTTCGAGATCAGCAAGGTTGGGCTCAGGAGGGGAGGGCAGGGAGCGCGGCGGGGAGGGGGAAAGAAGGAGCTGGGCCTGGATCCCAAGGGGAGGAACCGAGGAACAGGGAAGAGCCGGTGGTGCACGAACCTGAGCCCCTCCCTGTACTGCTGGCGCAGGTGGGCCTGGTGTCGGCCTTGCCCCACCTGGTCATGACCATCATCGTGCCCATCGGCGGCCAGATTGCGGACTTCCTGAGGAGCCGCCGCATCATGTCCACCACCAACGTGCGCAAGTTGATGAATTGCGGGGGTGAGTGGGGCGGGGCCTGGACCTCGACCGGCAGGGCAGAGCGCTGCGGGGCAGACCGTGAGGGGATGGGGAGGGGTCGGAGGGCTTGTCCAGAAAGGCCGAGGGCCTGGTGGAACAGAACCTCAGGCTGCAGTCTCAGAGGGGAGGTCGTGAAAGGTCAAGGTGGGTGTGACTATCCAGGTGGGGCTGAGCAAGTTGGGTCTGGAAGGGCGGGACCTACACGGCCCTGGCCGGAGTGGGACCAGGACTAGGTGAAGAAGGGGGACTAGGTGATGAACGGGATACCTGGAGAGACAAGGTCTGGGCGGTGTGTTGCCTAATAGGTGGGGACAGAGAAGAAAGGTGTGAAGGTGCAGGGGTGGGGCTTGGCCCGTGCGTCTTCGGGGCGTGGCCTAGCGGGGGAGGGAGGCGTGAGGATTCCTGTTATGGCGTCTGGTCCTGTGGCGCGGAGTCCAGTCCAGGCGTTGGGGGGGATAAAGGGCTTCATTAGGTAAGGGCGGGCGCTGGCGGAATGGGAGCCAAAGCCGGGGACAAGCGTGGAGGTGGACAGATTGAGGCGGATGGAGGCGGGCTGGGGCGGGAACAGGTCGTGAGGCGGCGAGGGGCAGCCGGCGCTCAGGTGAGGCGGCCCTCCCTCCCTAGGCTTCGGCATGGAAGCCACGCTGCTGCTGGTGGTCGGCTACTCGCACTCCAAGGGCGTGGCCATCTCCTTCCTGGTCCTCGCCGTGGGCTTCAGCGGCTTCGCCATCTCTGGTGAGAACCGCGGATCCGCAGCGTGGATCTGGACAGCTCTGTAGGCAACTTCCTGGCTCAGGAAGGGGGCCTCTCAGCCTCGCAAAAGGTGGACTGGAAAGAGGCCGAGAGGGGCAGGTTGGGATGGGGCAGGAGCGGCTCAGGAGTCCCTCGGGTGAGATTTGGGTGTGGCACCTCCTGGCTTGCCTCTCCAGGGTTCAACGTGAACCACCTGGACATCGCCCCGCGCTATGCCAGCATCCTCATGGGCATCTCCAACGGCGTGGGCACGTTGTCGGGCATGGTGTGCCCCATCATTGTGGGCGCCATGACCAAGCACAAGGTCTGTTCGCTGACCCCGACCGACTCGCCCTCCAAATTTGTGTATGGCTCCCTACTGAAGTGGGTCACCCTGTCTGGGTCTTTTTCAGCCTTTACTGGATCTCTGTCTCCCTCTCTACCCACTACCCGTCAGGTTCCCTCTCCACCTCTTGTTTCTCTGTCCTCTGACCTCACCTCCCTGTTGTCCCCTCCATAGACTCGGGAGGAGTGGCAGTACGTGTTCCTAATTGCTTCCTTGGTGCACTACGGGGGTGTCATCTTCTACGGGGTCTTCGCTTCTGGGGAGAAGCAGCCGTGGGCGGAGCCGGAGGAGATGAGCGAAGAGAAGTGTGGCTTCGTTGGTCATGACCAGTTGGCTGGCAGTGACGAAAGCGACATGGAGGATGAGGCTGAGCCCCCTGGAGCACCACCTGCTCCGCCTCCTTCCTATGGGGCCACGCACAGCACAGTTCAGCCCCCAAGACCCCCACCCCCTGTCCGGGACTACTGACCGTGTGCCTGCCACTGAATGGCAGTTTCCAGGACCTCCATTCCACACATCTCTGGCCAGAGTGACAGTGTCAAGGGACCCCAGACCTCTCTGTCCTGCCGCAGGCCTAAGAAGCACTCACCCTTGTTCCCAGTGCTGTCAAGTCCTCTTTCCTTCCCAGTTGCCTCTCAGGGGCAGTGAAGCTGCAGACTGGCAGTTTCAAGGATACCCAAATTCCCCTAATGCTTCCCTTCACTTGTTCTGCCTCAGTGGTTTCAAATCTCTCCGTTCAGGGCTTTATTTGAATGGACAGTTCAATCTCTTATTCTTATTTGTGGTTTCGAGGCACCTCCCCCCTTTCCTTTAACCACAGGGACTCGGGGGCTAACCCCGGAGAATACTCAGCCCCCCTCTCCTTTCAGAAAAACGCAAGGTCTTCCTTTAGATGTTTCAATTCTCTCCCAACTCTACTCTGCATTTCCCAGGTTGGTTTAGCCAATCATCCATCCCCACTATTCTAGGGATTGATTCTCACCAGCGTTTCTGAGGGAAAATGGCGGTTTCAAGCCCCCCCACCCCCCCCACCCCCAGCAGATTCCGCTGAAGCACCAAATTTCCCAAGACCTTCTCTCTGGTTTAGCACAGTGTCCAGGGAAACAACCAAAATGGCAGTTTTAACAATATGCCTCTCCACCCAGATGCACTTTTTCTGACACAGTTTTCAGGTCTAAGCAGTGGCTGCTTAAGTCCCTCAACTCAATGGTTTGAAGCCACCGCCTTTGAACTTTCCCATGGTGGTTTCAAGTTGCCCCCACCCCCAAATTCCTCGCACTTTATTCTCTTGGGTGGTTTCAAACTGCCCTCATTTTCTCAGTGGCCATTTGTTGTGTCCCTCAGGGGCTAAATGACTAAAATCTGGGATCCTTCCCTTCTCAGATGGCCCTCTTTTGGCTTAGAATTAGGGGGAACATATATAGAAGGTCACAGAATCCCAGAAAAGGGTTTGGGGCTGGGGGAAAGGGGTGTTTTTCCCGAGCAGGGTTGTGTCTTTGTGTCTTTGTCTCTGTGAGGTAAATCCTGCCCTGCCCCACTCCCAATAAAATGCTTTGGTGTAGCCGCTCAGTCGCCATTGGCAGTGGGAGTCACAGGAGTCCCGGCCCCGCAGACCCAGGAGCCTCAGCCCCGGCCCCCTCCTCCCTCAAACACACTATCCTAGGCCCTCAACCCTCTCCTCACCCAAGACGCAGGCCAGAGGAGGGGTCTAGCGGTGGGAACGCCTTATTTATTGGGCCTCGGGCGGTGTTCTCGCGTCCCAGCGGAAGCATCTCTGGGCGCCGGCCCCTCTATCCGAGAGGACCACTATGTAGCAAAGCAGTCAGGACAGCGCCTCTGCGTCCTTCCTCCGCCTGGGGATGGCGCAGGTCAGGCGAGACCCGAGCGGGGCTCACACGAAGTTGTTGGGGAGCGTGGCGGGAGAGAGCGGCTCGAGGCGCTGGGGGCGGCCCCCGCGGGGAGGCGGGGGTAGCTTGGGCGGCAGCGGGGGACTGGACGGTGGCTGCTTGGTGGCGATGTGTGAAGGGACCCAGGCGTCCGGCGCATAAAAGTAGAGGTCATAGGCGTCCTTCGGGGCGTCCAAATGCATAACTGTGGGAGCAAAGGGGCGAGGTCATCCCCACGCTGCCAAGGGGGCCTGTTAGCTCTGCGGCGCGGTTGGCCGGTAGGAGGCGGCAAAGAGGATCCCCACTGTGCCCTGGAACCGAGTTTTCAAATCCGAGGGTGAGGGACCGAGGTAGACGAGGGGGCATGGCGACGGCTCCGTGGGGATGTGGCCCGAGGCGCGGAATACAGAGCTCTGGGTGTGCACCCACGACCCGGGCTCCCAGCCTGCTGCAATTCCCAGCTCGGCTGGGGGCGGCGCTGGGAGTGTGAGTATGAAATTTCAGAGAATTGGGGAACGACATGATGATGGAGGGGTCAGGGCATCCACTGACCCTGGGTGGGGGACCTGTACTGTTCATGGCCAGGCGCTCTAAAGCGCCAGGAGAAACCAGATTAAGGAAACGTTCCGGTATTCAAGGAGCCGGACGGCTGTAAGGGTCGCTCACCCGGTTCATCGCCGTCGTTCGGAAGCCGGTGGTGTGCGAAGGGCCGCGGTCGAGCCGCCCGGCGGTACAGACACCACAGCAGCAGGCAAATGCCGATCAGCAGCCCGGTGCCCGCGAAGAATAGGCACAAGGCCCCGCCCGCCGGGCCCCGGGGGCGCCCCACCAGGGTCACGCCTGGACGGAGGAGGCCCAGGGAATGAGCAATCTAAACTCCTAGCCCCCTCCTCCCTCGGATCCGGGCGTCTAGGCCCCAGCTGCCCCCTCCCACGGACCCAGGAGTCCCGGCCCCTAACCCCCTGGACCCTCAGGCTCGCGAGTCGGGCCCTCCTCCGTAGACCCAGAAACCCGGGCCAGCGCCCCTCACCGGTCTCCTGTACTCGTTCCAGCACGATGATCGTGTTGACGCTCTCGCCTCGGCTGCGCCGCTGGGGGGCCCGCTGAGTGGCAGGGGCCGGCTGATTGGGGGGCCCTGGAGGAGCAGGGGGGCCCGCAATCCGGGCCGAGAGGGGAAGGGCGTCGGCTCCTTTAGGGCTAGAGTTCTGGGGGGCCTTCAGCTCAACGGTCCCAGGAGAATCTGAGGTGGCCAATTTAAGGGAGTCGGGCTGGGTGGCTACAAGGGTTTCTGATACGCGATTCAGGGGCAGCTCGATTAGAGCAGTCGCTTCATCCTTGAAGGGTGCAGGCGTTTCTGGGTGAAGACTAATGGAGATTTCAGGGTCAGAGGTCATGGGAATCTCTGTTGCACCTTGGTACAGGTTTGTGGGGAATTCTGTTTGCGGAATTTCAGTGGGGCTGAGCTTGAGGGTTACATGGGACTCTGCGTGGGAGGTTTCGGCAGGGTCAGGATGGAGGGTCTGGAGGAATTCAGAGTTTGGGGTTTCAGTGGTGTCAGAATCATGGGTTTCTGGAGACTTGGGGTGAAGGGTCTTGGTGGGGTCAGGGGCTGGAATCTCAGGGGCTCCTGTATGTGAGATTTCAGTGGAGTTAAGTTTGGGAATCTCTGGGGATTCTTGGTGTGGAGTTTGGGTAAGGTCAGGGTTTGAGGTCTCAGGACATTGTGGGAGTGAAGTTTTGGAGGGATTAGGTTTAAGGGTCTCGGGAGATTCTGAGTGCGGAATTTCAGTCGGGTCAGGTTTGGGAGTCTCCGAAGGTTCTGGATGTGTTTTGGAAGGGTTAATTTTGGGGATCTCCAGGGATTGTGATATCGAGGTGTTGAGTGAGTTAGGTTTGGGGGTCTCAGGAGACTCTGGGTGTGGGGTTTCTTGCAGGTCAGGGTTGGGGCTCTCGGTGAAGTCAAGAGGGGCGGGTTCAGTGGTCTTGGAGGGTTCAGGATAAGCAGTCCCTGGGGACTGTGGGTTAGGCAGGTCACGAGTGGAATTTTCAGAAGCATGAGGGGAGGTTTCAGAGGGGTGGCCTATTCCAGGGAAGTCGGGGCCGGCAGAAGGTGGGGCTGAAGGGGCGGCCTGGGAACTCAGCCGGGCGAAGAGGAAGACGGGGAGGAAGAGGATCGGGCAGAAGGATTTCATAGCTCTGGGAGGCGCTTAGTGCTGCGGGAGAGCGGGAAGGAAGGGGTTAGGGCCAGAAGCGCCGCGGGAGCGTCCGTCCCCAGAGGCCACGCCCATCGCGGAGGCCACGCCCATTGGTCCCCAAGTGGACCACGTCCCCGCCCAGCTGGGCTCCAGGGAAAGGAGGAGAACCCAACTTCAACTCCCTGAACGCTGCAGGGCGTTAGCCGCAGTAGCTAACGGAGGCGCAGGGCTTCTTGGGAGTCGTAGTTAATTTTCATATTTGTTTCCCCAAGGGGGTGTCAGAAAAATTGGGAAAGAATGACACCTCTCCAAGCCCCCAGACCTCCCCGACTTCGACTTCAGAGGGTGTAGACCTCTGAGGGGACACAGGATCCCTTCCTCTCTGAGGGCCCCGGGGAAACCTTGACTCAACAGTTGTTTACACCAAAGGAGTCTTAGAAGTAACGCTGGGGGCTGATGGCCAAGACTCCTGGGTCTGAAGGAGGAGGGGTTGGGGTCTGAATGCCTGAATCTGAGGTTCCTCTTCTTGGGCAGGAAAACTGCTGAGGGTGAGGCGGGCGGGTCAGACTCCCACTTCCCAGGGGGTGAAGGGTATTGAGGGTCTAAATTTCCTGGTTCTTTAGAGAGGAGAGGCCTGAAGATTCAGATGCCTAGCATTTTGAGGGAGCAAAACTTGGGATGCTGGATTACAGGGCAAAGGGAAATGGGAGGCTTGGACTCTAGAGGACTGTGGAGTCTTGACTCTTGGGTCCTTTAGAGATAGGGATATAGAGGTCTGGGTTCCTTGGCCTGAGGGAGGAGAGAGCTGTGCGGGGCAGCACTCAGGTCTCACTGTTGGGGATGGAGCTGAGATCCCAGGGCCTCCGGGGCTGGTCTGGGGCAGAGATGCCTAGGTCTGCAGTCAGGTGGAAGTGGGGGTAGCAGACACCTAGATGGGACAGGGTCGCTTGGGGATTATGGGGTCTCTTACCTGCTCAGTGAGGTCCAAGATAACAACAGGTGAGCAGAGCTGGATGCAGAGATCAGTGAATGCTGCAGAAAGGTTCTGGGCATGGCGGCAGGAGGTAGGGTCCCAGCGGCACAGGTGACGCACCTGACCCCCTCCCTGGGGATCCTGGGAGCCTAGCGACAAGTTTGAGCTCTTAAAGGGACAGAGATAAAGGACACTGTCTCTGAAGTGGGGAATGGAGTCAGGGACTGGATTGGCCCAACCAAGCTATCTTCCCTTTGATGCCAGGGGTCTGGTCCCTCTGCTCTCTCCTACACGCAAACCTGAGTCTAGGTTTCTGCATCCTACTTCAAGACCCAGGAGACTGGACCCCAAGGTCCCTTCCCTCAGATCCAGGAATCCAGGTCCTCAGATTCCTCCTCCCTGAGAACCCAGGAGTCCCGTTCCCTGCGTTCCTAGACCCAGGTGATCTGGTCTTGTTCCCCTCCTCTGTGGGGAACTAGGAGTCCAGATCTGCATGTCTTGCTGCTCAGAGTCCCAGATCGCTACTGCCCTTTAAGATTCCCCAACCATTGCCTACCTCTCCTCTGCCTGGGCGCCCGCTTAAGGCCAGTGTAGGGGGATTGGGCCTTATCTTTGCAACACTCTCAAACTCTCCCTAGGAAGACTTTAGGCTCATCCACACGGTAGCTCGGATCCTTGTCTCTCTCCCCTCCTTGCAGGCTTTCTAAGATTTTCCTGGTTTTGCCTGTCACTTTATCTGCTTATACCCCTCACCACACAGACCCTTCACCTTCTCTTGCCTTCCCCCCCTCCATCTTTCACTCCATCCTTCTGGTTCTCCCCCTGCACGGATTTATCTCTGGGCATCCTTGTCCAGGCTGGCTGTCCTTCCATCTCAGAGGCTCTACCTCTCCCTCCATCTCCAGCGAGCTCTCTTTGCTCCTTTCCCTCTCCTCTCTTCCTCCCTTTCCCTTTTTTTCTTCCTCTTTGTCTTTTCCTCTGTCACGCTTTGTCCTTCCCTCTCATGGTTACTTCATCTCTTTGTGTCTCCACTTCTCCCTAGCAGCGACCCACCCCCCCCTGTTGCTTTCCTTGTCTCTCTGTCTCTGGCTTCTGTTCTGATGGTCCCTCCGCTGGTCTCTATTTTTATCCCTCGGACACACCCCCTTGTCCATTTCTCTGTCTGTCTGTCTCTCCCCCTCCCGCTCCTCTTCAGGTCCCAGCTCCTGGTCCCAATTAGTTGGTAGCTGCCAAAGAAGGGGCAGGGCCCCCACCCCCGGCTCCTCATTACCGCTGGCGGCTCCTAATGAGCCTGGGGGGGTGCTGACCCGGTGCCCCCGGCCCCCTGGTCTGCGTCACTGCCCGCTGCGGGGGCTGCGGAGGCGATATAAGGGAGCTGCCGGCCTCGCGGCCAGAGCCCACTGCGCGGTAGGGGGCCCTGCAAACGGGTGCTGGCGGGGGGCGGATGGTGGGGTCCGGGTTCAGGCCGGGTTGGCGGCCTCACAAAACTATTCCCCGTCTCTCCACAGGTGATGGAGGCCGGCCGGGCGCCCAGGGGCCCCCGAGCGCGGCTGCTGCTGCTGTTCTGGCTGCTTGCGCCCTGGGGCGCCCGCACGGCCTCAGGAGTCGCCCTGGCCCCCGCGGGGGTCTTCAGGTACGCGCCGCTCCCGGGACTGCCGGGGAGGGTGGGGATCAGAGAGGTGGGAAGAGACCCAAAGAGGAAGGAAGGGGAACAGAGATTAAGAAAGGAGGGCAGAGACTAGGATGGGGAGAGATGGGGGCGTAGACAGACTTGAAAGGAGTCGAAGCAGAAACAGGTTCGCTCCTTGAGCAAAGTTTACTGGGTTCTTGCTGGTGGTGGACGAGTGCATCAGACTCTATCTCCGTGCTCTGGGAGCTCCGAACCTGGTGAACAGAGAGACAGAGACCCACAGAGAGAGAGAGGGAGACGGAGGGACGGAGACCGAGCCACGCCAAGACGGGGCAGTGACAGGGCTTCGAGTTAAACCGCGGGGAGCACAGGCGGCCTCGGGCCGGGGGCCTCGGCGCGCGCTGACAGCGTCTTGGGTCTTCCCGCAGCCTCCGCGCCCCCGGCCCGGCCTGGGCAGGTCCGGCCACCCCCCTGTCGCGGCGGAGTCTGGCGCTGGCGGACGACGCGGCCTTCCGGGAGCGCGCGCGGCTGCTGGCCGCCCTGGAGCGCCGCCACTGGCTGAACTCGTACATGCACAAGCTGCTGGTGCTGGACGCGCGCTGAGCGCCCCGCCCGCCCCGCCCTAATAAAGACCCTGCCCTGCGCTCGCCGCGGCGCCTAGTTCCCGCGCCTCGTGTGTGTGTGTGTGTGTGTGTGTTTGGGGGCGGGGGATTCGTCGTTACCCCCGCATATTGCCCCTCAGTCCCCTCTCTCTCTCCTTTAAAAAAAATCATCTTTCTCCCCACGCATATTCTCTCATTCTCTAGATCTCTGCTCTGGCCCTCCTCACCCTCTTCTCTGCTCCGAGGCCGGGTTTCTGTCCTTTTCTCGGGGTCTCTGTCGCTCTCTGGGAATCTGTTCCCCTTTGCTCCCAGTCTCTGTACTTCTCTCTCTTCACCCTCCTGGCTTCCTGGCCCTCTGGGGATCTCTACCTCCTCTCTCGGCTTTTTACTTCTCAAACGCTTCCTTCCACTCTTAATCCCTCTTCCTTCCAGTAGTCTCTGCCTGATTCCTTCGTGGCCTCCTTTTCTTTCTTCCTTTGGGTTTCTGTCTCTCTCTTTCAGCTCTCATTTTCTGTGAATTTCGCCGCCTCCACTCTCTTGTCACCTCCCGACTTCTGTCCCGACGCAGTGGACGATTGGGGACTCTGGTGTGAGATGCACCTACCATTCAGAACCAGGTTCCCGCAAACCTAGCTGTGTTTGTGGTATTGGGAAGGGCTTAACCTCTGAGGCCCTTTTTCCACACCTGTTATGAGGACTAAACCAGATTCACCCTGATAACACTGCAGCGCCCGGCACAAAACAAAAACAAAACACTTATTAGAAAAGGGTTTTCCCTCTTTTTCGCAGCAGCCTCCAGCAATTTCTTCAGGGTTTTCTTTCTGATGGCCCTTCCCAGGAGACCACTGGGGCGCCAGGTTGGGGCATGCAGAGAGGAGATTGGCACCCAGGTGTAGGACTCTGGGATGCAGCCGGATGGTGGGAGACACCTGGCCGAGGGTGAAGCGAGGAAGCAGCCAATCAGAATCCGCCTTTCTCTCTGGAGGCTCGGCCGGCCCTTCAGCCCCGCCCCTCAATGGTGACCCAGGCAACCCATTCCCCGAAGGACGCCGAGGGTTCTGAACATCTCACAGGGGGCGCAGCCCGTGCGGGCCGCGCTCTGATTGGTCTCAAGAAGAGGGTGGAGCTGGGCGAGTCGGTGCGCCGGGAAGGGGGCTGAGCTGGCGCTTGGTAATTGACAAGTTCTCCTTAATTTGCATTTCTGGGAGGTGGACCAGGCCCTAATTGGCGATTAGGCCGTGGGGGTGGGCCTGTTTCTCTGTTAATCAGATATACTAAAATACTGAATAATGAATGAAACTGTATTCCTCAAAACCATCCGGGGTTGGTCAAATTTTACAAATAGGACTCTGAAAGAAGTAATTTCCCCAAATTGCCAGTGCTAGTAAAGGACGGGAGGATAATTGGAACCCAAAGCTCTGCAATTTGGTAAGTCTCGACCCTTCCACTACGCACAGGGAAATGGGTTTAAGGCGTAACGGGCAGTTACTGTGCCAAGCACGCTTCGAGATAGCCTTTGTATGGTCTCGTTCAGCCTCACAAGAACCCTGTGAGGAGTCCCGTCCGCTGTTTGCAGGACCACCTGGTAGTTGCTTCTTGGCCTGCGCTTCTTCCGAGCTCTACTTCGTCCCTAGATTTCTTGCCTAGCGTTTGAGGCTTTTCACAAAATGGTGGCCAGAACCCCTTCCTTCCCCACTGTACTCCGCTCTCCCTAGGAAATGTCAGCAATTCCAACAGCTTTGATCACCACCCACAGCTAGTAACATCTGGACCCCCATCTCCAAACAGTTCAAGGCTCAGGGCTCTCGCCACTTCTTGGAACCCTGACACTTACCCCATCGCACATGAGCTCAAAGTGTTCCCCAGATCCGCTTCTCATCGGAAACGTCCCCCTGTCTACCAGTCACTGGCTCAGACGCAGGTGCTGTCCTTGTCATCTCCGTCAGTCCTCGGCTCCCTCCTTCCTGTCCCGCCTCTCTCTGCCCTTACCCTTTCCACCCACGCGCCCAGCCCAGCTCTAGCTTCATTTTCTCCCACCTGGACCTCAGCCCAGCCTTCTCCCCATCCTGCTTCCAGCCTCACTCCATTATTTATTCTCTCTGCAGGCTTATGATCCTTTCCCCAAAGCTGATTCTGCCCCTTCCCTGCTCAGCCCTTTCTTGGGCACTTGGGAGTGAAGTTCAAGCCGGTATTCAAAACCCTTCATGGTCTCGTCTACCTCTCTAATTTCTCCCCACTCTGTGGCCTCAAATCCTTTTTCTTTTTTAATCCCAATAACACAGCGCTGACTAGGCTCTCTATACACGGAGGCGCTTTTCCACCACCTGGTCTTCACACACGGTTTCCTCTGCCTGACACACCCTCCCTTGGTTCCTGCTCACTATAACCAACCCTACTCATCGTTCAAGACTAAACACAGATGTCCCTTATCTGGAAAGAAATTTCTAACTTTCCAGGTGGAGTTAGGTGTGCTTCCTGGGCTCCCAAATAGCCTGCAGCTACCTCTATCACTATCTGTCTTTAAATAGGTGTGATTCTTACCCTCCTTTGCTCAAGACTCTTCCAAAGAGTCTGCACGCTCTGCAGTGACCAAGCAGTTTTGTATCTTTGACCTGGGTTTTGTTTTCATGGGTGTTTACATAAGCAAAAATTCATCCAGCAGATACTTAAGATTTGTTCATTTATCTGTATATAAGTTACACATCAATTAAAACAATCAAAAACAAGCAATAACACTTCCCAAGGTGCCAGTTATCTTCAGGAGAAAAGCAACTCTCTGTAGCCTAGCATTGGGGCCCTGTTTTTCAACAGCTTTACCTCCTAAGGTCTAGCTGTGGCAAACATGACCAGTGTTGACTGAACAAAAGCTGGCTGTTTGCACTGTAGTGAACATCTGTGGTGTGTGCCTGGCCCACATTTCTTTCTCCCTTTCTGCCAGAACTGCTGCTTCATCCCCCCACCTCCCTTGCAGCTAGGGGTGACCATGCCAAGCTGTGCTGGCCGAGACGTGAACACAGGCCTGCTGCTGGCTCTGGGAAGCCTTCTGCTTTTCTTTATAACAGGAAGGGATGCGTCCCCTTTCCACTGCAGAGGTGACATATGAAGCTATAATGCTCACCATCTCCTGAGTGAGGGAAGGGCCAGGAGAATCAGCCACAGCACAGACGACACGAGTGTGTCGAGACCGAACTGTGAGTCCACAGCTGCCCTCCTCCAGACTTGTTTTGTGAGGAAAAACCCCTAGTGTTTAATTCTTTATTGGGCATATTTTGCTCTCATTAAGAAATGCCATCGCCAACCAACGTTAAGAAAACAAGAGACATCACAGACAAACTCAGTAAAGGGGTGTGGATCCTGGAGTACTGTATCTGGGGTCCTGGTGCTGGGGGAAATCAGTGGCCCGGCAATGGGAATGACAGTAGAAAGAGTCTGGGCGAACTCACTGAACTAGACATTGCTGGGAGCAGGTGGGGGGGCAGCAGGGCTCACACTGGGGGTGGCTGGAGATAGCAGAGCTGGAGGTGGGGCCAGGTGGCAGGCGGGGCCTGGCCCAGCAGCAGGAAGGAGAGCAGCCCCAGCAGCAGCAGGCCCAGCACTGGGGCCGGGACCCGTGGGTGCCAAGTGACCCTGGTGGGAGGCGGCACAGTGCTTAGGGTGGGGCCCAGGGGAGCTTGTGGTGTCCCCGCAGTGGGCAGTGCCCCAATGTCTGACCACCGCCCTCCTTCTGGAGATGCCCCGGGGCACACCTGAGCTGCTGGGGACGCAGAGGGTACAGGCAGAGCTGGCCCCACACTGGCCTCCTGACCGGGCCCAGCTTTTTCACCAGTGGCACCAGGGCTTGCCGCAGTTCCAACTCGGGAGGGCTGCTGGAGAAAAAGGAGGGCAGGGCAGTCATGCTGGACCCTTTCTCTGTCCCCAAGTCCCGTCCCAGTCCTCATAAGTCCCTTTACCTCTCAGGAGGGCTCTCTGGGATGTCTCCAGCGTAGGGGTCTCTCAGAGAGATGGGGGGATTGGCCTGGAAGGAGACAAACTTGAGACATGGGGTCCTGAATTGGGAGAGGCCCTCAGTTCAGCCCACTGGGCAGAAGTGGCCACATGGAAGGGGGTGGAACACGGTGGCTCAGTGAGTGTGCTTCCCCACGACGCGCTGCCGGGTGGGGTTCCCAGCTCCACCAGCCCTGGCTGTACATCCTTTGGCATGTCACCCCACCTCTCCATGCTCCACTTTCCCCATCTGCTGGACAAGGACAATGACTGTGCCCATCTCATGGGGCTGAAGTGAAGATGAACGAGTGAGTACAGCAAAACACAAAAAAGCGGGAGGGGGCTCAGAACTGTGTGGCACACAGGGGGCACTTGGTAACTGTCACTCTCACTGCTCCCACTGCCATCGGATTCTGAGAGTATCCAAGCTCCCAGAGGGCAGAGACCCAGTCTTTCCCAAGAGCCCAGCCCTGTCCTGGGCCTAGTCCAGCGTGGGCACTCTTCGGGTCCTTCTTCCCACCTGTACCAGAACTGGCAGGCGCTTTGATTAAAGCCCCAGTATTCCTCCAGGGGCCACCTCATCCCACGTCTCTCTGAAAGGGTGCCCCTCCGTACGTCTTAGGCTTTCCCACCCACACCTTTGCTCCATGGATGAGGATGCAATAACCAGAAAAAATATTAGCGAGTAACAGGAACACCAGTCCCAGCACTCCCTTCCCTACGGCTTCATACTGGGCACCTGCTCTGTGCCAGGCCCGAGCTGGTCCTTCACAACATGGTCCTTAGCCAGCCCTCACCTCCGTCCCGACAGCTGGGTAGTGATCTTCAAGCCCATGTTAGGAAACGGAAGGGGTCTGTTCCCCATGGAAGGGAGCTGGTGTGGCAGGAAGGAGGTGGGCTTTGGGCTCAGGCTGCTCAAGAGAGGTCATCTCAGACGGTTTGCACCCTGATGGGTCCCAGGTCCCTGGCACATATTCAGGCCCTGCTTTCCTCAGCTGGAGGCCAGGGGCTCCCCACTTCTCCCGCCCAAGTTTCCTTCCCTTTCCTTGCCTGAGAAGCGGGATTGTCACCTGCTCCCCACCCTGCTGCTCTGAGGAGCAAAGGAGCCGGCTGGTATGGGTGGTGCCAGGCAAGGGATCTGTGACAGGTGGGCGCTGTGCCCCAAGGGAGCTCTGGGGCTGGGGGCCCTGGCCACCCTGTGTGCGTGGGCACGTGTGCGTGTGAATTCACAATCCAGGGCTGTAGCCACGTCTGTGAGGCCCATGGATTGTGGCTGCAGCAGTGCGTGAGAGAGAGAGAGAGAGAGAGAGAGAGAGAGAGAGAGAGAGAGAGAAAAAGAGAGTGTGTGTGTGTGTGTGTGTGTGTGTGTGTGTGTGTGCGCGCGCGCGCTTTCAGGGTCCCTGGGGAGCACTCTGGCCGCCTACTGGCCTGCAGGCCTCTCCCCACGGTACCATCCGCTCTCATTAGCTACAGTGAGGGCCTTGTTATCTCCCGGCCAAACGACTTCTCTGTCTGCTCAGGAGGAGTGGGTGTTTGGGTGGGGGCTGGGCAGGCGCGGCCGCTCCATCATCAGCCCCGCGGGGGACCTGGACCCCAGGCGGGGTGCTGGGGACTGCCTACCGTGAAGCGGTTCTCTGCTTCCTCTTCATCCTCTCTTCTGGGCAACCTGTAGTGACAACAAGGTCACAGTGGGCGTCTCTCTTCTGCCTAGCTCCCGTTTGCCTGCTGTGGGGCTGGGGGTTCTTTAGAGCAGGGGTCTTAGCACAGACCAGGCACACGCGTGGGCCCGGAGGGTGTCTGGGAGCAGACTGCTGTATTTTTCAGGGGAATTTCCACCAAATTCTCAAAAAGAGTCTGTGACCTCAGAGTAAGGGTAGGACCGTCTCCGTCTCACTGGCTTTCTCAGCTGCTACTTTTCCAGCTGATGCCCCAGCTGGGAGCTGAGCTTCTGGCTCTCTCACCCCTGAACCACCAGAGACTTAGATCTCTCCAGAAGCCAAGGCATGTGTAGATCCTGCCCCGGCCTGCCTGCCGGGTGGGCTGTGCTATTTTCAGTGAGTCTCCGTTTTACTGGATCTTATTTCAGGACCGGGGCTCCAGAACATGACTGTGTGAGGCCCCCCAACTCACCCCCAATCATTTTTCTTAGTTGTGCAGGCCCCCTGGCCTCTGCTACTCCTCACAGCTGCCTGAGCCCCTGAAATGCTTCTTTGGGGACTCAGGCCTCAAGCTGCCCAGCCCGAATAGGCCCTGGAGACCCAGATGTGCACACCCCTGGCCACCACCTTCACTGGGAACCAGAGATCCAGCCCTCCAGCTGCCACCAACAGCTTCAGACCCAGCCCCCTCAGGACACAGCTGTTTCCTCAGCGAGCACCCAAAGTGGCATCCAGGCTCACAGGGTGCCAGCTCTGGCCGGATACGCGGCTGTCTTACCTTCTGGCACTTCTACTTGGGACCCAGGTGGCTCATCCCCCAGCCCCTCTCAAGGCCCAAACCCTCACCCCCAAGCCGCATGTAAGGGCCACAGGATTCAGTACCTTCCTCACTCTCAACTTCCCAATCTGTGGATCGTACTGCTCCCGCCCCCCAGAAACCCAGACGTCCAGCCTGTCACCAGCCCTCACCCCCGCTGCTGCTTGGCCCCTTTGCCCCTCCATTCCCTGCTGACGCAAGGGGAGGTCATAGCTCCAGAGCTGCCACCTGCCCAATCTCAGCTTCCCAGACAAATCCAATTAGAGGCCAGCGGCTGGCAGCCTCATTAGTTGCTGCACCAGGGAGCCTGAAAGAGGGGAGGCGGAGAGGGAGGCCCCACAGGAAACAGGAGGCCCAAGGCTGGAGCGCCGGAGGAGGGGAGCCCAGGCGTGCGGGGCTTTCTCTGTCTTCACAGGCATGCACCCGTGAGCCTCACACGGTCGCCTAGCAATCACAGGGCTGGGGCTCCGCAACGTCATGTAGGACACTCTTACCAACCCTAGCACTAAAGTAGAGGGCTGGTATTTGAACAGGGATATTTGATTCCAGAGCACTGATGGCCTCCCAGCTGCCTGGGAACTCTCGCGGGGGCCTGTTGGGCGAGGCCTCATTCATTCCAGGATTCTCTGGAGGCCTTGGGAGGGGTGTGCTCAGTGAGAGTGACAGAGTGACTGAGCTGTCCCATCTGCCTGACAGTCTTCTTGTCTCAGTCTCCTACGCAACTACCTCTCCTACAGGCCCCATTCAGGCAGTGCCAGGTGGGGTGAGGTGCCGTGTATCCTGCCAGAGCAGTCTGGGTCTGTCTGCCCAGTCCGAGGGCTGTGCTAGGTCTGACTCACCCTGGTCCACAGGCCCAAGGTTGCCTCAGCACAAATGAATGAGTGGATGAGTGACTCGCTTCTCCACCAGGGCTCCTCTGGTCCTGGCACTCTATCCATCAGAGAATTGGGCATAACTCTGAGGTGGACGGGTGGCTGTGGGAAGCTCTTACCACATGGACTGCGTCTTCCTTTTCTCTTGAGGGTGCGCTGGCTCTCCCTGGAAGCTTCTCTGTGGGAAAAAAGAAAGCCAGGTCTCCCAGGCTGCAACACCTGCAAGAATCCCCACCTGGTTCTAAAACCTGCCCTCCCCTTGGGCTCCCTTGTTGCGAATAGCTCTGTCCTCCCAGGAGCAGAAGCCAGAAGTCAAACAGCTGTTCTGGATCCCACCATGCCCCTTTCTCCACAGAACCCAGGAGTTCAGGCCCCGCAAACCTCTCACACCCACATGGACCCAAAAGAGGATCAGTGTTTCCCTTCCAAACCCTCTCTTTCCAGGTTCCTGGGCTGGGGGTGGCCCCCAGATGTTCTCCCCCAGGAGATAGCTCATCCTTGCCTATGGCCTCAACCACCAACTGGACAGTGTTTTCTAAATACAGCCCTGAGCTCCGGGCTTGTGCGCCCACTGCCCCCCGACGTCCCTCAGGGACCTCATCTCACCAGGCTGCAGGGTAAGTTAGGTGTTCTCCTGTCTTCTCCTCCCCAGCTCCCCACAACCTTAGCAACTCCATCTCCTCTGCCCAATTCTCTCTGTTCATCCCTTTTCCTCCATCCCAAGGCCCTGGCCTCCCTGCCTCCAGTCAGGTCCCATGTGGCCCCAGAAGGATTTTGTACATCCAGAGTCGACCCCGCTTCTCCCTGTTCACAGCCCTCCTGGGCCGTTAATGGACAAAAGCACAGTCTCTCAGTTTGCCTGACATAATCCTTCATGATCTGGCCAGGCCTCATTTCTCACTGGTCACTCTCAGCTCCCTCCACTCCCCACGGCCATGTGTGGTTTCAGGCCCTCACAACCTCGCACAGGCTGTTCTGTTCCCTGGAAGGCCTCTCCCCACACCGCTCAACTACTCAATTTTCTTCAAAATAATCTCAAGTGCTAGTTTCCCTGTGATATCTCCTCTAACCTCCCACCTTCTTGGGCTCCCAGAGGGCCTGCCCCCCACTGCTAGCACACTGGCCACCCTGCACTGGGATGGCCTGTTTGCATGATCTCTCCTACCAGATCCCGAGTGCTAAGGGGCCCAGGCCCGAAGGACTCCACTCTGTATCCTCAGGACCCAGTGCAGGCGGCACCCTGAAGACCGGGCCAGCCTTCCCCTCCGGGGGCATCTGAGAGGCACAGCAGAAGCCCACTCTAATTTACACTTCTTCTGAGGGATGCATCTCTGCCCCCCACAAGCTGTGTGACTGTGGACTCGGTTTCCCATGAGGATGAGGGATGAGGATGTCCACCTGGCCCGACGCCGGGAGAGGTAAGTGTAAAATCAAATGACAGTGGGGGGGGGGGGCACGGGGGGACTGTACAGCTCAGAGAAGACAAGTAGTGATTCTCATCTCACTACACTGATGGACAGTGACTGTAATAGGGTTGGTGGGGGGGACCTGATGAAGGGGGTAGTTTAATCATCACAATATTGCTCATGTAATTGTAGGTTAATGATACGAAAATAAAAAATAAATAAATAAATAAAATGACAGCACTGCTGTTGAACAGACAGAAGCTTCTCAACCCCGAGAAAAACTGAGCAAATGAGTTTCTTCTTTAAGGGTGGCGAACAGCTTTGAAGTGGTGTGATTTTCAAGACAGTACAGGGCTCACAGGGCTGTTAGTAATAATTTCTTTAAAAAGATTCTCCTGGCACCAATAGATTAAAATCTCACTTTTCTGTTGTGGACGTTGAAGATGTGAGTTGCTCCAGCTGTTTTAAAGAATGTTGAAATGTTGCTCAGGTAATTAGTAAAGTCATAAAACAGCTACTGTTGAGTTCAAGGTTCCATAGTGGGCTGGCTAAGCTTTTCTTAAAGGTGCCTTGTATTCAAAAGGTAAATGCTTAATGTGTCTTCGTGCTCAGGAAGAACAACTCATTCGTTACTTTCCTACTGCAGCGCCATTCTAAATATGATGATTCCTGACAGTGTTTCCTAAACAACCATGAAACCACCACAGTGCAATCTGTTTGCTTTGTCCACTTTTGTCTACTACACTGACAGGCCAGTCCCTAGAGGGCAGGGCTGGCGTCTGGCTGGCTCAGGGCCTCGGGTCCAGCCCTCCGTGGTCTCAGAGCCCCTCTGTGCTCACCTGTGCTCCAGCTGGGGCTTCAGGTGGAAACTCAGCTTCTGCCTCGGTCTCATTGGTGGCCTCCTCCCACTCCCAAAAGCCACACAGAGGACTGGAGAGACTGGTGGCTGCCCCTTCTTGTTTCTGGAAGAGGAGAAGTTGTCTCTGAGGTCAGGGAGGGCCAGCAGGCAGAAGACAAGTCAGAGATGGGGGTGGAGATGGGAGGTGGGGGAAGCTGGTAGGAGGCAGGGCTGGGGAGCGGGTGGAGGCAGGCCCCAGGGAGGGTTTGGTGTGAACACCAAGGATTGGGTTAGGGATGAGGTTAAGGACTGAGAGATCCGGGGACCTGGGGTGGTGAGCCAGGGCTGGGCCTGAGTGGGACAGGTGGTGGGTGGGGCTGGGATCTGAGGCAGGGAGTGGAGAAGAGCTGGGACTGGGGGAGCTTCTGTGGCAGCCATGTGAGTTAGAGGTTCCCCCAAATGGCTGACTGTCCAGAGCTCCGGGGCCAAGGGACCAGCTGGGTATGAGGGTCAAGGAGGGGAGATGGTGGGAGTCCCTGCCTTGGTGGCCTCCACCATGTTCCCAGGGTACCAGGCCCACCTGCTGAATGGCCTTGATCTCCACTCCCAGTGATGGGGGCAGCAGTCTGGTCCAGCCCACTCTTGGCACCTGGGCCCCTTCGGGTGACCTGGTCACACAGTAAGGAGAGGGAAGGCTGCCTCCATGCCTGCCTACCACCCGTCAGCCTATGCTGCGGCCTCTGCCCTGCCCATCTTTGGACTGGAGGCCAGGGGACCCTGCCCTTGGGCACCCCTCTAGCCTCCCCACACCCAGTGCTGCACTCACTCATCTGGCCCCTGGTGGGTCTGACTCAGCTGCTCCTCCAGGTGTGAGATTTCCAGCCTCAGTTCCTGCAAAGGACGAAGTGGGGTCCCCGGCTCTCTGTTCTTCCCCATGGCCCACCCTTGGGCCCCTCTTACAAGGTCCGCTCCTCGCCCCTGACTTCTCTGGTCTCCTACAGGCACATAACGAATGCCAAGGGACAAGGGGAAGAGAGCGGTGGCAGAAACTTAGGAAGCCAAAGAGGGACAGAAGAGCAGGAACCCAGAGGACAACCTACCAGCCAGGAAAATTAAGGGAAGGAAGGCAGAGACAGAGACAAGGACTTGGAACAGTGAAGGACACCGACTGACAGATTCACAGAGGCAAGAGACACATGGGCTGTAAGATACTCATAAAGACCAGGGACAGACAATAGAGACACCCCTGGAGACAGTCTAGACCTGAAGAGAGGAATGGACAGAGGAAGAGAAGGAGGGGAGATTTGGTGAGCAGACACCTGCAGAGAGTGAAGCTGGATGGAAGATGGAGATACAGAGTGAGAGCACACAGAAAAAGCGGAGACAGAGAGACAGAAACTGAGACACGCTGTGATACAGGAAAGAGATTAGGAAGCTCAGGAAAAGACGGACACGGCAGAAAGAGGCAGCAAGTCCCAGAGAGGGTGAGAGAAGTGGGGGTATGGGGCCAGATGGGGCCGCCAAGGGAGGGCATGGATGTCACACTACATTACCTGGCTTGTCGCTCTGTACTCCTCCAAGGTCTTGGCCAGACTCTCTGCATGGCGAGTGCGCTGGGAAAGGCCAAAGCCAACGGAGGCTGGGCCTAGCCCCGGAAAGACACTGAGGGGGTGGGGGTGGGTACTGGCAGGGTGAGCTAGGGGGAAGGGCTAGGGCCTGAGGGAGAGCCCTGGGTTTCCAGATCCTGCAGGGTCATGCTTGTGACCTTGGGGAAGCTCGCCTACCTCTCTAGGATGCTTATACAGGGATTAGACCCAGGCAGGACTTCCTGTGTCACACCAGGGTGAGGAGCTGGTCAGGTACACATGGAAGGCGTTCCCTGGCCCCCTCACCTCAGAGAGATCAGCGTCACGTTGGCAAATGAGGCGTTCACACTCATAGAGCTGCCGCTGCCAAGGAAGGAGGCCGTCCATCTGTTGGTCTCCCAGGACTTGCCCGGCAGCCCTGCCCTCCCCAGGCAGCCCCTCTCTCGAGCCCCTCTTCAGCCTCCTGCGGCCTCTCTGGACATCGGCTACACTGAGAGGGATTTTGGCAGAGCTGCCTGGTGGCCCTGGGAACCTGCCGGCTTGATGGAAGTCCCTTGTCCTCACTAGGCTGGAGCGGCTGAAACTGGAGATGGGAAAACAGCCCCGAGAGTGGTGGGAAGCTGTCAAGGCACTAGGGAGGAATGGCACCTTCAAAGCATCCTTCTCCGTGGTCAGCTCCTCACTCCTCCTCTTCGCTCCATCCCGCTGGACCAGTAGCTTCCCGTTCTGGAAGAAGGAACAACTGGTCGTGCCCACATCAGCAAAAGGCACTGTTAATTCTCACAGCTGCCATGTGCTAACACTTGATGTGCTTCAGACCTCATGCTAAGCACTCTGTATGTTTTGGCCACTGAACCCCTCCAACCATCCGATGAGAGCTCAGCTTTGATTGGTCTGGGCAATCAGTGAGCTGCATCTGTAAAAATGGAGATAAGAAAGGACCTACTTCATGGGGCTGCTGTGGGGATTAAATGAACTAATAGCACACGCTAATGCTTACTGAGCATCTGGCAAGTGTTAACTCATTCTTATCCTCCCTTGTAAAAAGAAAGGCAACTCCGCCTCAGAGAAGTTGAGCAAATTGCCCCAGGTTATATAGGTGGTAATTCATGTGAAAATGTTACTGTACATTAATAAACACAAAACATTTAGAACATCGCTGGCACATACCAAATGTTCAGTATATGTGAAATATATAAAGATATTTTTTAAACTTTTTATTATGAACTTTTTAACACACACAAGTGAAAACAGTATAATGAACCTCCATTGTCCATCATCCCATAACTGCAATAATTATATACACTTTCCAGTTCTTTTCTTCTCTGTCCTCCAGGTTTTTTGTTTTGTTCAACCAGATTATTTTAAAGCAAACCCCAGGCATCATGTTTTCACCCATAACTACTTCAGCATTTTTATTTCCTACTTGAGGACTTTTTACTTTAGCCAGCCCACACCACCATTATCACTCTTAACAAAATCAGTAATTCCTTCTACCCTAAGAATGCAGCAGCCCAGTCTGAAAAAGATAGATGCACCCCTATGTTTATCACAGCACTATTTACAATACCCAAGAAATGGAAGCAACCTAAGTGTCTATTAGTAGATGAATGGATAAAGAAGATGTGATATATATACACAATGGAATATTATTCAGCCATAAGAAGAAAACAAATCCTACCATTTGCAACAGCATGGATGGAGCTAGAGAGTATTATGCTCAGTGAAATAAGCCAAGCCGAAAAAGACAAGTATCAAATGATTTCCCTCATATGTGGAGCATAAGAACAAAGAAAAAAACTAAAGGGACAAAACAGCAGCCGACTCACAGAACCCAAGAATGGCCTAACAGTTACCAAAGGGAAAGGGACTGGGGAGGATGGGTGGGAAGGGAGGGACAAGGGGAAAAAAGGGGCATTACGATTAGCAGACATAATGTAGGAGGGGGCCATGTAGGGGAGGGCTGTACAACTCAGAGAAGACAAGTAGTGATTCTGTAGCATCTCACTATGCTGATGGACAGTGACTATAATGGGGTATGTGGTGGGGACTTGATGATGGGGGGAATCTAGTAACCACAATGTTGCTCATGTAATTGTGGATTGATACCAAAAAAAAAAAATCAGTAATGCCTCCTATTATCTCATTCCCAGTCTGTTGTTTTTTTTTTTCATTTTGGTTGTCTCAGATATGTCTTTCCACTTGTAGTTTGAGGATCCAAACAATGTCCATCATGGCTTTTTGGTTAAAAGGTCTCCTTTTCTTCTGATAGTGACCCACCTCCCCAACCCTGGAACTTTTTTGGGTCTTTCTGTGGAAGCAACCAGGCTGCTTGTCCTGTAGAATTGGTGCACTTGCGTTTGGTTACTGCATTCTCACTCCCAGTGCAGAATGTTCTCCACATCTCTTCATGCTCATTATTTCCTGTAAACTGGTAGGTGGACCCAGGGCCTTGTCCAGACACATGTTCAAATTTTTGGCAGGAAGATTTCATGGGGATGCTATACTGCTCATGTTCAACAGGAATGTAATATCTGGCTGTCCCAACTATTACTACTTTTACTCTGTAACAGTCCGATTTTACCGAGGAAATTGAGAAATGGAGAGGCCAAGAAACTTGGCTAAGGTCACATGGCAAGTGGACTCAAATCCAAACCCAAATCTGATTTCAAATCCTGTGCTTAGAGCCCCCAGACTATCCTCTGAGTCACATGCAGCCCCGAGTGAGAACGGGGAGCCCGCTTTGTCCCTCGCCTCAGGGAGCTCATCACGAGTGGTGGAACGATGCAGAGGCAGGTGAGAAGGGTGTGGGAAGCAGGCTCTGAAGGGGCCTGGGCCCTGGGGAGTCCAGAGGAGGGGCTTCCCATGGTGGCTGTGCTGGGGCTGAGTCCTCAGTGGTGAGGAGAGTTATCTAGGAAAACAAGGGGGCCAAGGCAGCAGGTAGCAGAGGGACCTGAGAATAAAATGTCCCATTTATAGGCACCAAAAACCTACTAAATTGTACTGAATTTCAATGAGGCGGTTATGGGTGAGAGCAATTCAGGGCATGGAGGCAGTCTGACTTCCCTTGCCACAACCCTCCCTTCTGCGCCCGGGCCAGCCCCTCCCTCTCCAGCTTGGCTCCACTCCCAAGTCGTCCATCAGCAGCCCTTCCTCCGTCTCATCTCAGCGGGCCTGGGCTGTCAGGTGAAGGGCGGGGAAGGACAGTCCAGGAATGCTGTGTCAACATCTGTCCACCTGGTTGGGACTTGGAGGCTGGCTTCTGGGCCACTCAGCAGGGAACCTGGTTACTCAGCTGCTCCTGCCTTCTTCTGCCGTAAGCTGAGCCCCGCTCCGTAGGTTCTCAGAGGAAAACTGAGTGTCTGAGTGTCCCTTACTCCAGCATTATTCTATGGTAACTTGAGATTTTGATCTATAGATGCTCTGTAGGCAGCCGCAGAGAGGGGCAAAGTAGAGGGAGGCAACCAAGAATAGCTTCAGTTTATCGAGCGCCTAGGATGTCCCAAGAGCTGCTCCAGACACTTGACCTGGCAGCAGGCCTTCTGGGCTAGGAGGAGAGAGACTGCTGGCTGCCATTCACACTGCTTCTCCCTCCTTCTGCTTTTGTTGGGGGTTCACTCTGCACATTGGCAGGGGGCCCCCTGGCCCTGCCGTGGGGGTGAATCAAGATGGAAATCTTGGAAGATAAAGGAGACTTGGCTGGTTAGCTAACCAGGCAGGCATTCTTACCCTCCTCTCACTTGTCTCCCACTCCAGAGGCTAAGGAAGTTCATTCTCCCAGCCTCCCTTGCAGCTGGGGGTGTCATGTGACCCAGGTCCAGCCAGTGAGATCTAAGAGAGTCCTGCTGGGGTCGGGGTGGAATGGGGGTGCTCCTGGAAAAGCTGTTCCTTCTGATGAAAAGAGAGAGACATGAAAAGTGCATTTGCTGGACTCCCTTGCCTCTCTTTGTCCTACATTGAGTGAGAACATGAGGTCAGGAGCCGCTGCAGTCATCTGTGATCACGAGGCATAGGCAGGCAAAAAAGTCAAGGAGCCGCCAAACCAACCCAGGGGCCTTCAAGACTGCTTCTTGAGGAAATGAGCGTCCTTCAGATTGAAGCCACCATTTCTTTGGTGTTCTCTTCCTTGGGGCCAAAAGTATTCTGGACTCATCAGTGGCCGTGTTATCAATGCCAGGAGTGGTTTGGCTATAGTCATTTGATGTCATTTTGGCAAAAATAAAGGACAGAGGTTCTACCATGAGACTTTTAGGGAATGTTTCTCTTTGTTCTTAAAAAGAGATGCCCTGGAAGAAACAATCATGTCCTGTTTTCACCCCTGCCTCACACAGTGGAAGCCACCCTGCAGCAAGCTTCCCATTCCCCTAAAAAAGGGAATTTTCATGGAAGAGCCAGAGAACAATAGTGGAAAAATTTGGACTTAAATGCACAATCCGTAAAAAGATGTAGGACAAAGATTTGGAGGGATCAGGCAGGATCAATTTCATTGCCTGGACAGGCAGAGATCAGTGTTGGTGGCAGGGTGTAAAATAGTCAAAGGAGGGAGCAACAGAGTAAAAACGGGCTCTGAGCCGGCCCCAAGCCCTGGGTTAGCCGAGAGGGGCAGAGAAGATGGCGGCAGTTGAGCCATGGAACCGTGGAATCTGAGAGAGGCCTTTCCCAGCTCAGCCTCAGAACCAGCAAGGCATGCAAATGATAAAACAGAGATGGCTGTGTGAAGAAGTGAGGCAGAGTGAGGCCTCTGTGGCCACAAGGAGTCACAGGAAAGCAGCTGAGCCTCCTTTGTGCCCTCAGCAGGGTATGGAGGGGGCTGAGCAAGAGCTCCTGCAGCCCTTGTGTGTTATGGGGTCCAGATGAGGGCCACCAACAGCTGATGTACCAAGGACTTTACGTCCAGAGACCTGAAGGCAATGCCAGCCTCCCAGTGGATGCCAGCATGCAGTGGTGACTAAGGCTGAGGACCAGATGGGACAACGGACATCAATCTCCAGACCAGCAGAGAAAGCAGACGCTGAGCAAGAACCACCGCCTCCTAGACCAGGAGAGGCTGAGGGGACCTCCAGCAACTGAGATGCCACCTTGTGGGCGGGGGAGGAGGGGGCAGCAACGAGTTTCATCATCAATTGGTGAGTTTCAATTTCCATCTAAAAGGACTCAGTGAACTCAGAATTAACTAAGATGATATTTTTTTTGTTTCAAATGGAACAGGGTTTGGATCAGACATGAGGCTGTCATTTAATTTCCTTAAAACTAAGGCTCAGGAAGAGGAAGTTGCATGCCTATAGGTTGCCTGTTGTGTAAATGGCAGAGATGGGATTTGAACTCAAGGCTGACTTCAAGGCCTGTGTTCTTTCAACTTAAAAAAATACTAATGTGTGAAGAACTCTAGGCAACTTTTACTGAGCACTTCCCATGGGTCCTGCCTCCTGCCTAAGACTTTACAAGCATCCTCTCATTTAAATCTCATTCAACTCAACGAGGGAGATTCTGTTATACTGCCCATTTTTACAGATGAGACGCTGAGGCCCAGAGAGCGGAGGGCTAGCCCAGGCTTACACAGGCAGCCTCAGCATGAACCCAGGCTGCTCACCCCATGCCCCTCACTTTTACCAACCATTGAAGTTCCCACTGCAGCAATGTGACCTACAGGGATATTCACACGTTATTGGGGCTCTGGGGTCCCCTGAGCAGACTGAGGGTGTTTGGTAGCAGGCTGCTGGGGGTGTTTGGGCAGCAGGCTCAGGAAGCTCCTGAGGGCTGGGGGAGGTGAGGGGGAGGGATGGGTGCTGGGTCTCAGCTCACCTCCTCCTGCAGAGTCTCCATCTCAGCCACCAGGTGCTGCTGCTCCTTTTCCTGAGCAACCACAGAAAGAGGACAAAGGCTTCTTTTGCGGCCTCCTTGTCCCCTTATTGACCTTCTTTCTCTCCTAAGAACACAACTCAGGTCTGGGTCACTGAGGAGCAGGGCTGAGGGAATGGGTCTGTGGAACCCTCATGGGTCCTGCTATCCTCTTGTCATGAAAGGGATGCAAGTAGATCTGGCCCCAGAGTCTGGGTGCCAGGACCCAGAGTGAGGGAGGAAGCTGGGTTGACTTCTGCCCCTTCCCACTGTATAGTCAGGCTCATGCTCAGACTCCAAGGCAGGGGGAAGGAGGAGGGCCCCTCTGTGCCCCTTGCCCAGAACCCACCGACTGCCGGGCCTGAGCCAGAAGGCTGCGATTCTGTTCCTCCAGGCTCTTGGCCAGAGTCTTCAGGTCCTCCAGCTCCTCACTCATGGCCTTGGCAAACTGGAGAGCCTGCTGGGTACTGGAGTGGGGGTCAGGTGGGCCCCACGAGAGAGATGAAGACAGAGACACAGAGACAGATCCAGTTAGAGAGACAGAAGCAACAGAGAAATCTCAGAGACCCATAGAGAGGGGGACAGAGAC
>JAQQAC010019400.1:14690991-14766292 GCA_029783875.1 Phataginus tricuspis | reverse complement strand
GTCTCCTCCAAGGTGGCCTCCTCTTCCAGCTCTAATCCCCTATATCAAAGGCATGAGGCTTAGAGCCCCCTGTAGCCAACCCCCCACCTCCAATCCTGACCAGTCACGGCAGGCAGGGGCACTGCTGGGGGTGGGAGGAGGGGCCAGGTCAGGTGAGAGGGGGCACCATGGGGAGGAAGGTAAGGCCAGATGGCAAGTGCCTGGGGCCAGATGGAAAGCAGGAGGGGCAAGGGCTGGGTTTGCGGAAGAGATGGGGAGGGGCCTCTGTCAGCCCCCCAACGGCCCCCCTTCTCCTTCCAGTCCTTTATATTTCTGTTCTCCAGACTCTCTCTGCCTCCCCATTCCAGGCACTTTGTTCTCAGACCTCCTACCCTTCCAATTACATCTCTTTACTTTTCTCTCCTCCTCAGCCTCCTTCTGACCACACTCTGTCTCTGCGCCCAAAGGCACCGGTTGCAGTGAGCAGGTATGAGGTTAGATCTTAGGAAGGACTTCCTGGGGTGGGGGTAGGTACAGGGACCCACCCATCCAGCTGACAGGTGGCAATCCAGTCCCGCATGACGACCAGGAAGGTGTCCAAGTCCACAGTGGCCTGAGGGCCCTCCCCATTGGGGTCCAAGCTGCAGGCCAGGGTTTGGAGGCGAGCATCTTGGGAGCCCCGTCCTGTCACCGTCTCCAAGTAGGCTAGTACATGGGTAACAGCGACAATGCCTGGGAACAGAGCATGCTGTGAGGGAGTTTAGGCAGGTGGGGGTAGAGGCTGGGGACAGGTGATGGCTTGGAAGTAGGATGTCGCTGGCTGGGCTGGTGGCTCCCTGGCAGCTTGGCCCAGCTGAGACACCTTGGGCTGGTCCTTTCCCCTCCTGAGTCAACTTTTCCACTTGGAAATGGGCCCAGTCATCCCCACTCAGAGGACAGACCAAAGAGGACCAGCTGTGCGCCACCAGGCCCACAGTGGCTGCCCTTCCTCCCTCTCCCAGGCCCAAAGCCCCACCCTCTGCTGTTAATGTCCCTCAAGTTTTCCTCCCCGTCCTCACCCTGAAAGTCCCCTTATTGTCCTCACCCTTACCATTTCCTTCCTGAAGTTTCCCACAATCCCCCACTTAGTCCTGAAGGACCCTTAAGGAAGGGCCCTGGCCCACCCCCTCAATGGCTCCTCAGTTCCCAGCCCCCATCTCTGTCCCTGATCATTCTTGCTTGTCCCACACCCAGTGCTCCCCTCGCCCATCCTGCTCCTCCCACCTGTCCTCTGGGGGTCACAGGCTTCGAAGGTGGAGTTGAGTATCTGCTCCTCTTGGCTGGGCAGCACTTCCAGGCTCCCCTCCTCAGGCTGGTCCCAGAGGTACACTGAAGAGGCAAGAGAGCCAGCCACCCATGAGTAGGAGTAGGGGCAGGGGCAGAGGAGTGGTGACCCCAGGTCCCCGTATCCTGGGCTCCTGCAGGGGAAGGGAATTCAGAGCTGCCTCCAGTTGGGGCTGGTGGGGGACAGCAGGAAACTTCGGATCAGGGCATCAATGTGAGGGCCTTTCAGTCACCTCCCCGTCCCCCACGCTGGAGATGAGGGCTCCATCTTTCAGACCAGGAAGTATCCCCTGCTGTCCAATCCAGTGTGCCCAATCCTCTCAGGAGTCCAGATAATGAAGGAACACTCTGTGAGATCACTCTTTCCTTCTCTCTTCCTCTGCCTTCCTGGCTTTACTTGCGAGGGCTGGGGCAGGGGAGGGCACAGAAGAGAGGATTCTGGGAGGAGCCAAGGGTGCATGGGGGCCCAGGAGCCAGGAACAATCCAATAATGTGAGGGCAGCTTGGATCGATCCAGCAGCCACATCTCTGGTCTCCCAGCCGCCTGGGGGACCGGATCTCTCTCCTTCCCATATTCCCAAGGGGATGCTGGTGTCATTGGAGCCCACAGCTAGGGGCCTGACACCATGGGGGCTGGGGCAATCCAGGCAGGGTGGGCAGTGGGGTAGCAGGAGCTCAGAGCCCAGATGCACAGCTGTGGGCAAATCACTTCTCCTTTTGGAGCCACAGTTTCCCCACCCATAAAATGGTGGGTAGAATGATCCCCCTACCAGAACTGGGAGGTTAGATTCATGTATGTAAAGAGCCCCCCACCACACACAGTGTGAATATGTGGGGTCTGTTGGTCCACTGCAGTGACCACACTGCCTGCACATAGTGGCACTCAATAGATGTTTCAAGATACAGGAAGAGATCCCTCTACCCCAGGAGCCCCTGAGCCCGCCCAGTCCCTTTCCCAGGAGTGGAGGTGAACTTGGAGGCTCCCTCCCTATTCCTTGGACAGCTAGGAATAGCAGTGGGCTGAGTACAGGCTGCAGAGACTGGCAGGCCCAGGTGGCAACCCAGGCAAGGGACTCAGCCTCTCTGAACCTCAGTGTCTTCTTCTGGAAAAGAAGAAGTGGTGTTCCCTCCCTCCTAGGAAAGAAATGAGATAAAACCTGGAAAAGCCCTCGCAGGGGGCCTGGTATGTGGTGGAGGCTCAATAATAGAATCGAACATTTATTCAGCCCTGCTTCTTCTGAGTGTTTGCATGGACCATGGTGGCTGCTGTTATCAGCCCTACTTTACAGATGAGGATGCTTAGGCTCAGAGAAGTTAGGAAACGTGCTCAAGGTCACCTGCTCAACATATGGGTGCCCTTTTTCATTCCTCTAACTCTTCAAGGGTTCTTTGTAGTGAGCTAAATTTTGGCTCCCTTGGGTTTGAACCCAAGCTCCTAGGGAAGGAGAAGGGGAACCCATGGGTAGGAGAGCACCCAGGGGTCTGCGTGGGGCTTTGCCAGCCCTCTCAGTTGCTCCTCTCACCATGCTCCCCTGAGGCCCAGGGAGATCATGTGCCCAGGGCTGCTCAGCCAGGAAGAGGTGAGCTAGAGTCAACCCAGGGCTGTCTGGCTCCAGATGGGTCCACCCGAGGCTCTGCACCTGTCTACAGTCCCTTCCTGTGCCACTGAGGAAAATGTCCTCTGCTTCTCTCCGTTCTCTTTCCTTCATTTCCTTCCTAAGTGTCTCCTGCTCTCTCTGTGTCTGTCACTGCCCTTCTCTAGTTTTCTCTCTGGCTCTTTCTCCCCATCTTCCTCCCCATTCCTCTCTCCCTGAGTCCTGCCTGCTTCCATGGCCCTTGCCCCTATTTTCTTCCAAGTCTCTCTATCTCTGGGCTTCTTTTCCCATATCTCAGGGACTCTCCATTTCCTCTCTCCTTCCTCTGCTATTTCTCTTTCCCCACTGACTTCCTGTTTCCATCTCTCCTGGTTGTGTCCCTCTCCTACAAGAGCCTCCCAAAGCTGGCTCAGCCCTTGCCCACAGATTCCTCGGTGGCCGCACGCCCTCTGCTGGTGTTAGCAAAGTTTAGATGTCAGTCACTCGGTCAGTCAACCTTGGGTTCCCACACCAGGTGTCTGCCTCCTTCCTACCTGCCTAGTTGGAAAGCCTCCTGCACCCAGAGTCCACGTTGTGGTCTTGAGAAAAGACAGGCTCTGCTGCTGGACGCTGGGAGCCTCTAAGGAGGCGGCCCTGCCTCTCCCCCAGGGTGGGAGCCTCCTTCTCCACCAGACTGGGCTCTCCCACTTGCAGACTAGTTTCTGAGAAGGCAACCCAGCGTCTTCCTCCTGAAGCTGGCTTTCATAACCATTTTGTTTGCATCTATCCACTCATTCAAGGACAATAAATAAGTTCCTACTACGTGTCAGGCATTGTTCTAGGGCAGCACTAACCCAAAGGGCAGCCACCCACTGCCACATGTGGTTCTTTAGCACTTGAACTGTGACGAGTGTGAATTGAGATGTCCTATTATTGTAAAGTACACACCAGACCTTGAGGACTTAGTATGAAAAAAAGAATATCTCAGTACATTTTTACACTGATTATATGCTGAAAGGATACTAGTTTGGATACATTAAGTTAAATGAAATCTATTATTGTCATTCATTTTGCCTGTTTCTTTTAAAGGTGACTACTTACAAAATTTTAAATTAATGTATGGTTTGCACGTTGGACAGTGCTGCCCTAGGGACTAGGAAAAAGACAGACCCTGCCTTTTGGAGCTCATGCTCTAGTGGGGAGAGGGAGACAGACTAACAGACAAACAGATGTCAGTGCTATGAAGAGAGGCAAGAAGGCAAGGGGAGAGAATGTGACAGGGAAGCTGTTTTACAGAAAGAAAGCAGAGATCTGAATGAGGTGAGGAGTGAGCCTGCAGGTCCCTGGGGAAGGATGCTCCAGGCAGGGGCCATAGTGCATACAAAGGCTTCTGCTCTGGCCTCCCCAGAGCAAAGAGATGAGGGGTCTAGAGGTTGGCCCACAGCAGACAATCACCAATAGCTTCCTCTCTCCCACCCTGCACCAATGTGGAGGCTCAGCCACCCCTGCCACGTCTCCCACTCGCCCACTGCTCCATCATCCTCCCATGGGGCATCCCAGGGCCCTGCCACCTACTTTTTGCAATGGGGCTGCTTGCTGGGCCCTCTGGCAGGTCCATGAGCCAACTCTGCTGCTCCGTAGCTGCTGGCGAAGCTAATAGCCTCCCTCCATTGCTAGGAGGGACCGACAAAAGATGGACTGCTCTGAGAGCTCCTGGAAGGACAAAGGAGGGAAATGGCCTCCTCAGACCAGCCACCCATAGGTGGAGACCTGCCCTGCCCCACCTGTGTCCCAGGCCACTCTGGGTTCTCAGAACCTGTTTGCCCACCCCTGCCTCAACCAGAGCAGCTCCCTTTCAGACCTGTTTTATGGATTGGAGGTGTGGGCTGAGAAAGTGGGGGCCTGAGAAAAGGGCAGTAGAGATCAAAGCAGGGGCCAGTGGGTGCAGGTCAGAGTCTCCTTTCCCCTCTCCTTCCCAAACCTTGTCCCCAGCCCTGTCCCTTCTGCCCTATGACTCTATCCTGTTGCCTCCTTTCCTTCCCAATAGCCCTGGCTCAGGCCCCATCCTTTCCCCCAGCTCTTTTCCCATCCTCCTCCTTGGCCTCCCAGCCTCCAGTCTCCCGTCCAGTCCATTTCCACAGGGCCCCAGAGCTGACCTGCCCCTGCCCTGCTCAGTGTTCCCCCATGGCTCCCCAGCACCCTGTAGACAGAGCCTAGACTCTGGACGTGGCATTGAAGGCCCTGCATGGCCTGGCCCCGCTTGCCTCCTCATTCCAAAACACACTTGCTGATCCAGCAACTCTGAATGGTACACCGTTCCCCAAAGGGGGCCTGCTGGTCCCACCTCTAGGTCTTTGCCTGGGACAACCTCCTTGCCAGCCCTTCCTGTCTCGGTTCACATGTCCCCTTCTCTGGGAAAATGTTCTAAACGAGGTGCTGTCTCCGGGTTCCCATACTGCCGTGGGCCACTGACATTCTTGCCACTGACAGCCTGTATTTGGAATTGTTGGTCCCAAACTGGACTTTGACCCTGTTTCTCTCCCGGCCCTCCCACGGCTCCCTAGTGCCCTCAGGACTAAGTCCTAGCCCCTGTTGACGGTGTGGCTCAGAGTGGTCCCTGCACCTCCCTGCCTCTTTTGGTCATTCTTCTCTCCACTGGCCAACCTCCAGGTCCCTCCCCTCACCACAGCCATAGGAACTCAGCATCCTCCCAGGGTCTCGCCAGGCTAAGGCCCACGGCACACACCATACCCACTGTGGCCCCTGCCCTGGCTCACAGCTTCCTGCCCTGCTTCCTTCATGACCAGGTTGACCGCATGGCTTATTGTCCCAACCCCAGGACACTTTCAAGAGGGAAAGGGGTGCTGTTAATACGACATCGGACATGGACCCCCCTCCAATAGGGGCTGAATTGGGCACGCTGGGCTTACGTGGCCAACATAGGGTCGCCTGGGGCCTGTGTGTCTTCACCCCACCTGCTCAGTCCCCTTTTCCTCACCAAGTACTCCCCACACTCTGCTCTCCCTGGTGCCGGCCAGGGTCCACAGCTGTGGACTGCACAGTTCTTGGAGGCTTTTAGAACGGCCTAGAAAAGGGGGGGGTTTTGAAGAGAAACCCTTCCAGGGCTTGGACCACGCTGGAGAGTGAGAGGGCCGTGGGGCTTGAGTGCGGAAGGGTCCCTGCGAGGGCGCTGACCCGCCCTGGGCGCTTCGGAGGGACCGAGGGAGGCTCTGGTCAGTCTGGGAGGGGGACCCAGGCAGGGGGGTCTGGGAGTTTCAGGGGGTTGAAGGGATTTCGGACTGGACTTTAGGGGTCTCTGCCAGGATTCGGGGAGGGAAATCTGACAGGATTTTTGGCGGTCTGACATGAGTTGCCAGGACTTGGGGACTTCCGACAGGATTGGCAGGGACTGTCATGGGCTTTCGGCGGGGCGGGGGGGTGGCGTCGTCTCCGACAGGCTCTGAGGGAGAAGCCTGACAGAACTAGAAGATTCTGACGAAGTCGCCGGAGTCCTCTGTAAGATTTCCTAGTGAGTTCTTCTCAGTATTTCTGAGGGGATATGGCCAGAATCTCTAGAAGACTTTTAACAAGATTTGGAAGGCCTTGATACTGGGGACTCTCCCCTACGATTTGGGGGCTCTGCCAGGATTTCGGGAGGGGCTCTAGAAGGGCCCCTCTGGGGAACCCCACCACAGTCCCAGGACGCACCTGGGGCCACGTCCCAGCCTCGGGACACCGCAGAAGACAGCGCACTGCGAACCGCAGTTACGAGGAGAAAAGGCGCGCCGGCTCTGTTTCCTCCAGAAGACGCGAGGGGGCGGGGCGGGGCCGAGAGCGCACGTGGCGTCTGAACTCCGCCCCGCCTGGGCTCCTCTCCCGACGTCGGCTCAAACCGCGGCGAGGCGCGCGTGCGTCTTGTCGGTTACCTGCAACAGGAAGGCTGCGCATGCGCGCTGCCCTGGCGCGCGCCCGGGCTCGCCGAGCGGGCGCGTGCGTATTGGCGGGGTTGGAGGTTGGAGGGCTTGCGGGTCGTCGGAATGGGAGGCTGCGTCCCCTGTGCTGGAGTTTTCTCTGTGGCCTCAAGCTTCGGTGGAATAGGCTCAAGCAAGGGACCGCTTGTCCATCCCCCACTTCTTTTATTTATTTATTTATTTATTTTTATTTTGGTATCATGAATCTATCCCCCACTTCTTATCAGCCCCCAAGCCATGCCCTTTCTGCCCTCTATTCCGGGCCAGGCAGCCCGTCGGCGCCACAGTGTTGTCCTGGGCTGGTCCTGGCTCATCACTCCTGCACCCTTCTGTGGCTCCAGTCGTGATGTATTAATAGGTCCCCGAAGGATTCATTCCCCAATTTTTTCATTCGTTCCTTTTAGAGTGCGGAAAAAATATCCTTAGCTTTTAGGCCTAGAGAGGGAAGAACAGAATTACATCCAGAAATTGACTCCCCAAAAGAGGTTTTGGGGATAACTCGGCCTCTGCTAACCCAGACACAGAAAAGGAATCCTTTCATATCTTTTCGTTCGGCCCACCATCATTCAGCTGTCACTTTCTCAGAGACCTTCCCCTGCTGCACCTCAGCCCACATCTCACTATCCATCTACTGTCTCCGAGTGGTCGTCAAGTCCATTCAGAGATGCAGAGCCATTATGAGTGATATTTGGAATTAGTTATATTAACAGTCTCTTGAGTTATAATTCACACGCTATGCAATTCAGCCATTTAAAGTGTACAATTTCGTGGTTTTCAGTATATTCACGGGGTTGTATAGCTGTCACTGCAGTTAATTTTACAACATTTTCATCACTCCTGAAAGATACCACATGCCCAGTAGCCATTACTCCACCTCAGTTCTCCCATTCCCCAGCCCCAATAACCACTCATCTACTTTCTGTCTCTGTTAATTTGCCTATTTTAGACCTATAAACAGAATCCTACATTCTGTGTTCCTTTGTGACTGGCATCTTTCACTTGACATGTTTTCAAGGTGCTATAATAGGTTTATTCTATGAATTAGACCTCATGCAATCATGTGAGCTGGTTGAACATGTCTATGTTAAATCTATTGCCCCTGTGTCTGGTGTCAGGCCAGCCATAAGGTAGAGAAGATAGATATGAATTTGGAAACCTGAGCATGAGCTGGAACTCATGGTGATGAACTATGACCTGCACCAGTCTCTCACCATCTACAAGCCTCCTGCTCCAACCATGCAGGTGACCTGTACAAAAGCCAGCACACAAAATGGGCTCAGGATTTCAAGGAGCTAAAGGAGGTCTAGTGGGAACTGGAAGAGTTGGGGGTCCTACAGCTGCCCACCTTGACTAGTAAGGTGGGCCAGCAGATCCATGACAACATGTTTGACCAGAAGCAGCCCCTCTGACTCCTTGATAAGCCTCCAAGAGTAAGTAGCTTCACTTCTGATGTGAATTTCTCCTGCGGCCAATGCTAAACCAGAACCATGCAGGGAGAGGAATCTGGGAAGCTGACACAATACAAAGCCACCCCAGATGCCAGGTGTGGGTTAAGGTTCATGGAATCCTTGTGGACTGCTAGAGTAGCCTTGTCAGGACATTCTACCTAATCAAAATAGGGTCTTGGAGGGAACAGGAGATGTTCTGGTGATGGGGGCAAAGTGGACGACGCGCAAGTCTGTGAGCTTCCAGACTTGGCTGGTGCATCAGACCCGACTGGCAGAGATGGAGTCTGAGGTGATGGGCATGGAGGGACAGACAGAAAGACAAAGGAAAGAGAAACAGAACAAGTCAGAGATTGATTTAGCATGTAAGTTGGATGAGAAGATAAAGATGAGAGAGTAGAGACAGCTGGGTGTGGATGTGAGCGACACAGGGCTGGACATGAGGTAGGCAGAATAATGGTCCTCCAAAGATGACCACCTTCTCATATTCCTGGAACCTGTGAAATATGTTGTCCAGGCGAGCCCAATCCAGTCTCTTAAAGGCAGACAACTGTCTCCTGGTGGAAGAGGAAGAGGAAGGCGGAAGAGAGATGGGACAGAAGGGAAAGTCAGAGATCTGAGGTGTGGGGTCCACAGACAAGAACCAGAGAGAAACTTCTAGAAGCTGAGGGAGGGTGGCCCCAGGTGTCAGCCAGCGAGGAAGCAGGGACCTCCGTCCAGCCCCAGGCGATTCAGTTGTGCCAATAATCTGAATGATCTTGGCAGCAGATTCTTCCCAGAGCCTCCAGGTAAGAGCCCAGCTGGCTGGCTGGCACCTTGACTTTGGCCTTGTGCAGAGAACCAGTCAAACCATCTTCGATTTGACCTAGAAATTTGTGAGAGATACATTTACAGTTTTTTGAAGTTGCTACATATGTGGTCATTTTTTGCAGCAGTTATTAGAAACAAACCCAGAGGCCGAGGACAGACAGAAATCAGGCGGGAGTTGGGAGTGGGAGGGCAGACAGGGCTGGAGGTTGGACAGGGTCAGGGACTGAGGGGATGGATAGGGTTGGAAGTGACAAGAGTTGCTCAGAAAGATGACAGTTGTCTGAATGAGAAAACTGAGCCTGGAGACCTTGGCAAGAGCTAGTAGTGCAGTTGCCTGTCAGGCTCGAGGCTAGGGTTGGAGGAACTTGCCATGGCGTGGGGACAGATCTCAAAAGGTGAGTTGCTGCCAGGGGGAAGAAAAATCTTTATTTACTTATGGTTCTTGCGGTGCGGTCTGGTGGGAAGGAATGAAGATGTACAGGAAGTAGGTCTTGTGGGCACGCGGTTTGGAGCGGGAGGAGCCCTGGGGCCCCTCTGCTAGGGTGTCCTCTCGGATCCCCTTGAGGAGCCCATCCCGGATGGCCTGCATGCGGTGTTGCTTCTCGCTGGGCCAGTGTTTGCCTTCCTGGGTTCCCTTGTAGGACTTCTGCCCTGGCACCTTCATGATCCAGTAGGCGACTCGGGGATGGGGCTTTGGGTGGAAGCTGTCCACAGGCTTCGGGATGGGCAGTAGGGCCGTCTCCTTTATCTTGGGTACCTGGGGAGGAGGGACAAGGAGATCTCTCAAACTCCAAATGATAACCCAGGGATGCTTAGTCCCTACAGGCTATTCAGCCCACTTTGCCACTTATGGGGTGCTTTGCGAGTTAAAAGCCAGCTTTGCAGTTAATAAAGCACTCAGGTTTATAAGCACTATAGAATTAAATATACTCAGGTTTATAAAATGTTCTGGGATTGAAAACACATTTTGGAGGTTCTAAAAGCCCTTTAGGATTAAACATACTCTGAGGTTTAGAAAGGGGTTTGAAATGTACAACTCTTTGGGATTAAGAGCTCTTGGCTTTATAAAGTACCATGACTACAGTTGTATTCCTTGATTGAATCCTGTGTCAAAAATCAAATTAACTCTTCCAGACAGCTTTTGGTCTGGCAGGGACATTTGAATATGGACTGAAGGTCCATTTGGTCCTTGCTACTCAAAATGAGGGCTGTGGACTGGTGGCATACGCATTTGGGAGCTTGAAAGTCAGATGGATTCAAGTGTGAGATCTGAGGTGTGGGGTCCACATACTGGCATACTGAATCAAGAGTCTGCCTTTCAGTAAATTGAACTGTGTGAGAAGGCCTGTGGGAGATGGCTCTCGGTTGACCTGTGTATCCCTCCAACTGCAATTCATATTTCGAAGTCCTGATCCCCAGTACCTCAGAATGTGATCTTACTTGGAAATAGGATTACTGCAGAGTTCAGCAGTGAAATCAGTTAAGATGAGGTCATTAGGGTGGGCCCTAGTCCAACATGACTAGTGTCTTTATGCAGAGGGGAAGTTTGGGTGCACAAATGCACCTAGGGAGAGTGCCCTGTGAAGATGAAGTCAGGGGTCAGGGTGATGCATGTACACACCAAGGAATGCCAAAGATTGTCATCAGACCACCAGAAGCTAGGGGAGAGGCCTGGAGCAGATTCTTCCGCCAGCCTCAGAAGGAACCAACCCTGGTGACACCTTGATCTTGGACACCTAGCTTCTAGAACTGTGAGGCAATACGTTTCTGTTATTTAAACCACCCAGTCTGTGGGACTTTGCTCCAGGAGCCCTATCCAAAGCAATAATAGTTCGAGATCAGTGTTAAGTTTCTTGGGGGTAAAAATGGTACTGTGGTCACGCAGGAGAATGCATTATTCTTAGGAGGTATCTGCTGATGGGTTTAGGAGTGGCATGTCATGATGTAAAAAATTTGCTGTCATATGGTTTGAAAATAAAACTAAAAAGAAAGGAATTGTGGTAAGATGTTACCAAGTGGTGAGTTAGTGTTAACAGTGAATGAATATGGTGCTTACACTGGTTGAGTACTGGTGAATATACAGCATTAACACTGGTGTAGGTGAGTGGTTCTCAACAGAAGTCTGGAGATATTTTTAGTTGTTACAACTGGTGGGGGTGGAGGTGCTGCTTCTGTTTAGTGGCTGGAAGCAAGGATGCTGTAACCATCCTGCACAGGATGGCCCTATGACAAAAGATTACCCAGCCCTCATGCTAATGGTGCTGAGGCTGAGCAACCCTGCTCTATGGAAAAGAGAATACAGATTTATTCTGTTATATTTTCAACTTTTCTTTAGCCTTGAAATTTTTAAAATAAAAAACTGTGTGTGTGTGTTGGGGAGAATGATATAGGTTTGCCAAGTGCTTGGGGGTTCTTAAAACTTTTTTAGGACAAAAAATAAGCACTTTATGGTTAGAAGCACTCAGAGGTTTATTAAGTTAAGATACATAAAGCTTTGGGATTCATAAAGCACTTTGGAGTTAAAAATCACATTTTGAAATTTACAAGGGAGAGATTTACCAAGCACTTTGGGATAGACTAAGAAATACTTGGAGGTTTGCAGAGTACATCTGAGATAAAAACACTTTGAGCCTCCACTTTGAAGCTTACCAAGTACCTGGAATTAAAGGCACTTTGTGGTTTACAAAACCCTCTGGGGTTTACTAAGCAAGTGGGATGTACTTTGAAGTTGTAAACTTCATTTCTGAGAGTTGTTTGGGCCCTTTTGACAAGACAAGACAGAGGCCCAGAGAGAGGAAATCCACACAGAGGGAGTAGGACAGTCAACTCATCTTCTCCTCCTAAACTATAAAAATGTTTGGTCTTGGACACTTTGTGGGGGGCATGTCCTAACCTTCCAGTCACCCTCCAAGCTCCCCTCTCTTGGCTCAATGGATGCCACCACCTGCTCAGAGACCAGCACCTCTCCTGTCTTGTTGTCTGTCACCTGTGAAGACAGGAGGAGAGTGAGAGCAAACCAGTTTCCTCCTCTGCCCTCCTCCAGACAGATACTACAGCATGAGGGATCATGGGGAGACTCCAGGAGGGACTTCCCAGCACAGGCACCTTGTCTATCTGGAGGTGTTTAGAGATAATGTTGTTCCCCAGCTGGCGCTTCTGGTTCTCTTCTTGGTGGTAGTTTCTGGGGAGGCTCTGGAAGTCCATGGGGGCAGAGAAGCTGTTCATGCCCCAAAGCAGGTCATCCTGGGGTCGGAGGACAGACTGCTGAGCTACTCAACCTCAGGACTCCCCATTACACCAGCAGCCCTGCCAGGATACCTTCAAGGCCTTGCACCTTACACCTCCCATCCCATTCCCTCTCCATCCTCTGACTCTTAGGGTATAACCAAGTCACCTCCTTCCCTCATCACCCAATCTGTTCTGTCTCTATTCTCTGTCCCATTACCTTCCTATTCCTGCCCCTCATGTGTCCCACTGTCTTTGCCCGCATCCCCCTCTCCCGTCTCTCTCCAGTCTCTTCTGTGTCCCAACTCCCTCTCTGCTTGTTTCCCTACTTCTCTTCCTATTTCTCCTCCCTGTCGCGCTCTCTGTCCTTTTGACGCCTTCTCTTCCTGTCTTTCCTTCTGGCCACGATCCGTCTCCCATTCTGTCTCCCTGAACCCCTTCCCTTCTTCAGTCGCCATCTGCCCACGTCTCTCTTTTCTCAACCCCTGCCATCGCTCACTTTCAGGAAAAGCCGGGTGAAGCCTTGAAGTAGGCTCTGGAGACGTAGAAAACCTGAGGAGCTCTCCTGGGTGTCACCATCTCGGATAGGGGCTGCAGTGGAGGGGGGCACCGAGGCAGAGGGGAGCAGCAGTAGCAGGATCAGAGGGTGCCACATTTCGGGACGGGCCAGGAGGCTGTGGCAAGAATAGAGGTCAGAGCCCTCGCCCCCGATCATGGCCACGCCCCCACCCAAGACAATCACCCTTTCTTACTCCTTGCCCAGGCAAACCCTCGCACCCCGCCCATTTCCAATCTCCCCTTTCCTACTACTCCCACCTCCTCCTCTGTGTCAGGCCCCTCTCCTAAACCCGGTTCTTCTGGGCTCTGCCTCAAGTGCTGATCTCATTCCTCTCCTTCGCCCACATTCACAGCCAGATCTCACTTCTCACCTTCTCCTACGCCCCGCCCCTTCTCTGGGTTTCGCCTTTATGCTTAGACCACAGGCCGGACACCGGACTCTCAGACTCCGGTCGTCTAGACTGTTAGACCCAAACAGTTCTGGACTCAAGCCAGAATGGCTACCTGGAACGTTGGAGGAGCTTTACCCCTATTATCCGACCACACCCCATCTGTGACCTCACCCACGAGCCGGGCCCTCTATTGGATGGTCACGCCCCGAAGGGCGCAGACACGCCTCTATTCTTCATTAACCACGCCCCTTAAGCCAGAGCCGCGAGGTCTTTCCGAGGCCACACCACCCGCCCACCGTCAGACCACGCCCCTTTTGGATGACCTCGGCTCTGGGGTCCTGTATTCTCAGATCGTGGCCTCACGCCGCAGTCCGACTCCAATCGCAGATGGCCACGCCCCTTGATTTAGAGCCACACCCTCGCACCTGGGCCACGCCTCTATGCCCCAGATCTTGCGCGCAGCTCCCTCAGTTCCATTCTTAGGCTTCCTCTGCTTTAGTTCTTAGTTTTGCATTTATCTTTGAGAGTTTCTCCGTGTCCCTTCTCCTCTGCAGGGTTTGAAACGGTTAATCCACTCGGCCGAGGATAATGTGGGGAGGCTGAACCGGAGCCCTCTTCGGTTCCACTAAAAAGCCCTGCCCTCTAGGGAAACCCTAAATCCAGTCCTCTGTTCCACCTTCCAAGGAAACCAGAATCCAGGCTCCCTTCGTCCTCAGGACCTGAGAGTCCGGACCCAGTGTCACTTTCACATCCCCGACACACAAACACTAGAGGGAAGCCAGGAGTTCAGGCCCCCAGCCGCCTCCTTCTCCACACTCAGAAATCTTGGTCCCCAGCCCCCTTCTCGCTCAGACCCAGGAATCTAGGCCCCCATTCCCTCCTCCCTCAGACCCAGCAGTCCAGGTCCCAGTTCCCTCTTCCTTCAGACCCAGGCGGCCGGGTCCCAAGGCCCCTCTTCCCCCAGAGCCAGGGATCGGGCCCTCAATCCCCCTCCTCTCTCAAGGATCCCAGCACTGAGGTCCTGAAGTTCCTACAAGGCCCCAGCTAGACTTCACCTCTCCTTTAATAAAGCAAAAATCCTCCCCCAAACTGTCACCGTCTGATTCCCTTCCCGCTGTCCGGCGCCGGGGCCCGCCCCCCCTCTGGTCCCTCCCACTTTTCCCAAACAAAGCTCCCGGGCAACTTTCTCCCTTGCAGCGCCCCGCCCGCCCGCGGCTGCCCAGCCCCAGGCCGGGAGGTAGGACGGCGCCGGCGGGAGTCGGGGATCCTGCTTTGGGGTGTGTGAGTTGGGGTGGGAAGTTACGCGTTATGGGTTGAGGTGTTTGTGGGACAGTCTCTGAACTGCTTGCCGGCCTCTTTTTTGCCCGGGGGCCCGAGTTTGCGCTCGTGACCGAGCCTAGGTGTGGAGTTGGAACTTTCGCCGGAGTTGGGGTGTCTGTTGATGGGTCTGAGTTTGGGAAGTGCCCCTCGGAGTAAGTGAACGCTGGGGACTTTGGCGGGTGTGTGTGGGGGCTTGAGTGTCTGCAACGGTGTCCGTTTGAAGTGAGCAAGGACCCCTTGCGTGTTTGTGACCGAATTGGTTTGTGTGTCGTTTCTGGGCGGCCTGGCCCTCCTAATGGAGAAAGGAGGCCTCCGGGGTGGCAGAGGGCGGGCTACGGTGCTTTCAGGATCTTCAGTCTTGTTTCTTTGAAGGTGTGAGGCCTGGGGCGGGAAGTTAGGGGGGACCTTTCTTACCCGGTTCCTCCGTGCCTTTGTCTGACCACATGGGGGAGAGCTGGGCTGGGATTTTGGCCTACGGGGGTCCTGAACGCCTCAGCGCCACCGGGCTCGGCCTGGGGTCTTTGTCTCGGCCGGAGCTCCAGGGTCCGAGGGAGGAGGGGGATGGGGGTCTGGACTCTGGGTCCTGGGAAAGCTGTGGAGGACGTGGAGCCGCCAGGGAGGCGGGATCTGACTGTATTGGAAAAAGTTTTTCCCTGTTCCCGGCCTCCGGAAAGTCACTGGGAACTTGAGTTGGATCCAAGCCCACGGTGCAGGGGGAGGGGCGGGGTGGGGTGGGGCCGGGACCCGGAGGGGAGGTGCCCTGGCCGGCCAGCCCCTCCCCTGATGGGGGTTGTGGGAAAGTGGGGGAGGGGACACCAGTGCCCTTTGTTCTGGCTCTGCTGACGGCTGGGTGTCCCTGCCCCCAAAGTCTGTGGTTCTGTGGGTCTTTCCTGGGCTCGGCTTGAGTTTCTGCCCTTAGTCTCTGTCTCCCCTCTCTCTGGGTCTCTGTTCCCCTCTCTCTGGGACTCTTTCTCTGAGTCTCTGTCCCCTTGTGTCTGGTCACCCTCAGCCTTACTAGGGCCTGTGCCCCTCCTCCTCCTTTTCTAGCAGCTGCTGCTCACATCCTAGCACCTGTTCTTGGGGTGGGGCTGAGATCTCACCCACACGCCACTTCCCTGAAACTAGGCCCTGACGCCTGTCTTATTTAAACCTGTAATCCATGCCCAAAAGTTCAGCCCTCATGGGCCCTGGGCATTGCTCTGGGGTCTTCAAGACTTCATCACAACCCAGGCCCCCTGGCAACACAGGGAATACCCGCCCTAAGCTTCCCCAGAAACTCAGCCCTCTTCCCCAGGATCCAGGAGTCCCGGCCTCCAGTTTCCTGCTTCCCTCAGATACAGGAATCCAGGACCCCAGCCCTTCCTCCCGCACACCCACGGATCCAGGTCCCCAACCCTCTCCCTCTGACCCAGCATTCTGGGCTTCCCACCCTCACAGCCCTGAACTCTCTCTGGGTTGGTTGGGGGAACCTTGCTGAGCTCCCTGTTCTTCTAGGCCCAGATGGGGGAACCCCGGGCTGGGGCCCCCCTGGATGATGGCAGCGGCTGGACAGGAAGTGAGGAAGGAAGTGAGGAGGGCACTGGCGGCAGCGAGGGGGCTGGGGGAGATGGAGGCCCAGACGCAGAGGGTGTCTGGAGCCCAGACATCGAGCAGAGCTTCCAGGAGGCCCTGGCCATCTACCCACCCTGCGGCCGGCGGAAAATCATCCTGTCTGATGAAGGCAAGATGTATGGTGAGTCCACCCCTCTCTCTTGGCCTGGGGCCAACTGATTAATAAGAATAATGACTAACACCATGAAGCCCTAAACACTGTTAACATAAAAACACAGTCTCACAATGACCCAGGTAAGAGCTGGTATCACCACTTATACAGATGAGAAAACTGGGGCACAGAAAGGTTAAGTGATTTGCCTAAGGTCGCAGAGCCTAGTATGTAGTGGAGCTGCTGGGATTTGAACCCAGGCATCTGGCTCCAAAGCCTGTGGTCTTAACTCCTCCCCCTTATAACTGAGGCCTGTGGCCCAGCTTGCTGCAGACCTCTGGGAACCACTGCGACTCTCTTCTTCTGCAGTGTCCTCTCCATTGGGAAGTTCTGCTGAAAGTCTAACTCTGTTCCATCTTTGACTCTCCAGGTCGGAATGAACTGATTGCCCGCTACATCAAGCTGAGAACGGGGAAGACCCGAACTCGGAAACAGGTCTCAGGACTGATGTGTGGGCTTCTGTCTGGGGTGGGCTTCTCTTCTCGGGGCTGTCCTGGTGTGGGGAGGTCCAGGTTCGAGGAGGATCTGATCCATGTGCTTTTGTCTGTCTTCTTGGCGCCTCTGGTCATGTGCTCTAACTGTGCCTATTTTGGCAGAGCTCTCTTAGCAGTTGTGTTAGAACCAGAGAGTAAGAGAAGCCAGAAGAGCCAAAGAGAGAAGGGTGGAGAAGGAAAAGGAGATCTGGATTTGCTGCATCCAGGGAGGATCCATAGTGTCAGTGAGGAGAGAGTGGCCTTTACGGACACTCCCGGCTTAGCGTGCTCCTGAGACAGCTGGCATGTTCTGTGCGTTTGTCATCTTTAATGTTTCAGCAGCTCTGTGGGGCCCTGGAGGGAGGGCAGGGGTAGGGGATGAACGAGGCAAGAGGCTGTGGACTGAATGTGCTTCTTTGTCACTTCCTCTAGGTCTCTAGTCACATCCAAGTTTTGGCTCGAAGGAAATCGAGGGAAATCCAGTCCAAGCTCAAGGTAGGGACCAAGACAGACACACTGAAAGGGGGACAGACACCCAGAGGGGAACCGAGACCTTACGAGAGGGGAACAGAGACCCTGAGAGAGGGAGTCGGGGACCCAGAGAGAGGGGGGCAGAAACCCAAAGAGAGGGTCAGGACAGGGACCCCCAAGAGAGGGGGTTAGAGACCTGGGGGGAGGGGACAGAGACCCAGAGATGAGGACAGAGTCACACAGAGGGGTAGACAGGAAACAGAGACCCAAGACTGGGGGTTAGCGGCCCAGCGTGAGGAGTGGACAGAAGCCCTGGATGGGGAGAGGGGGCCAGAGATCTCGCTTAGGGCAGGGAGGAAGGATGGGGTGCCGGCCTCTCCTCGGGCTGCTGTTGTCTCCCTGCCTCCTGTCCCTCCCTTTGTCCTTCTTGGTGTCCTCATGGCCTCCCCCTCTTGTGCTGTGAGGATCTTCTCTTCATATCCTGGTTCATCTTCCCATTGCCTGTTCCCTGTGTAGCCTGCCTGCTCTTTCTGGGCCCAGAAATCTTCATTTCCTTTTGGAGAGTTTCATTTCCTTTTGGAGATTTTTTTTTCATCCTCTGGACTTCCTGTTCCTTCTTGGCCTGAGACCCTCATTTTTTGCCTCTCCACGTGTGGGGTCTTTTCTGCCTCTTCCTTTGGATTTGGGGACCATAACTTCTGGTTCCTTTTTTTGTACCTGGAAGTTTCCCCTCTAGGTCAAAAACCTTCCCTTCAGTGCCTTCTGGACCTCGTCACCACTCAGTCCTGACTGGGCTCGGAAATGTACACCGCCTATTCCCCTTGGATCTGAAATTCTCATTTCCTGTTGCCTGTGAATCTGGAAACCTTCATTTCCAGCTCTTCCTTGACCTAGAAACTCTCATTACTGGCTTTCATTCTGGGCATGGGAACCCCTGGCCGCCTCCACTTGCGGTTCCATGTTCATCCTTGCTACCTTCTCCTCTCGTTTCTTAGCTCTGGGTGTTGGGGCTGTAGGGGTTGGGAGGGCAGGAAGGTAGGGGTGTCCAGGCCTCACTTCCTAAGTCGTGTTTTCTTTCCTCCTCTGGCACCCTTCCCCACCCCCGCGGGCAGGCCCTGAATGTGGTAAGTCCCCCTGCCCATTCTCCCTCCTGCCCCCTTACTCCAGACATTCTTAGGTGGTCAGGAGGGGCAGGGTGCTGTAGCCAGAGGGATTTGGGCCCTCCCCCAACCCTTTGCCTCGACTCCCCAACTCTGCAACTCCCCACGCTTGCCCTACCCCTCGTTGCCTTATCCTTGCAGTGTCAACCGGGACTCCCCATTAACACTGACCTCCAACTTTTCCACTAGGACCAGGTTTCCAAGGATAAGGCTTTCCAGACAATGGCCACCATGTCCTCGGCCCAGCTCATCTCAGCACCTTCCCTGCAGGCCAAACTGGGTCCAGCTGGTCCTCAGGTGGCCTGGGTGGGGGATTATGGGGCTCAGGGCTGGAAGTGTGGGGCTGTGACTTCAACAGGGGACTGAATGACACCCCCTTCTTTGTCTCTTCTCCAGGCCTCTGAGCTTTTCCAGTTTTGGTCCGGGGGCTCAGGGCCCCCCTGGAATGTTCCAGAGTGAGTACTTTCCGTTCTGGCTCAGCACCTGCCCCCTCAGCCTCCACTTTCCCCACCATAGACCTTTCTTATCCACCTTCCAGCTCCCAGTTCTGGTGAACTAGATTCTGGAACTACACTATCTAGATTTGAATCCCAGAGGGGAGGCTGGGGCAGTGGTCTGGAGAAGAGGACTAGTTCTGAGCTGGGATAGTGCGGAGGGCTTGGGACAGAGGCCGGAGGAGGACGGATGTTGCTGGGGGCTGAGGAGGGAGGAGGCGAGGACAATGCCTTGGGTTGGTATGGTGGCTGGTGGCTGGGACTGGTGGGACAGTCTGGAAATGCACAACCTGGAGGAGGAGCGAGCTTGAGGAGAAAACAAGCTCAGCTGGGGGCTTGATGAATGTGAGGGGCCTGGAGGATGCCCAGATCCTGGGAGATTATCTGGGCCCCAGAGGCTCATGGGAAGGCTTATTCTTCCCCATAAAGGTGTTCTTGGGCCTGAGGGTAGAGCGGCTGTCTTATCTTCTCTGAGAGTCAAAAGGAAGAAAACAAGTCCCAGAGCTACATGGGAGTGTCCTTTTCAGCTCCGAGAGCCCTGAGGGTGACAGGGTGTGTTAGAAACGGGCCCTAGTGGGTCATGGGAAGTGTACTTTTAGCCCGGAGAGGAGCCAGTGGATCTGGGCTGGGTGTCAGTAGGGCAGTGTGGCCGTAGGACAGTGAGGCAGGAATGTTCAGGGTGTTGACAGAAAAAGAGAGGGCGACCGTGAGAGCCAGGCTGGGAAATAAAAAGTTCATCGGGAGCTGTGGATGGGGACACAGGAAAGGGTGAGAACAAGTGCCTGGGGCCGAAGGAACTGCACGTTTGCAGGTGAGGGGACTGAGCAGGAAGGAGGGAGCATTCAGCAAGCACTGCATAGGGTGGCGGGGTCCCACCTTTTATGGAGCTGATAGTCAAACCGGGGAAACAGAGTATAATGAAATCATCACTGAATAAGCTCAAATTGAAGTGTGTAGTTTGGTGTGAAGAACATAACAGATTCTGGGGTGAGGGAGAAAGTTCTGGGGTTTTCTTCAAGGAGGAAAGGTTGGAAGTTGAGTAGGACTTAGCCAGGTGAAATCTTGGGGTGATAATGTTTTAAGCTGAGGAAACAGCATGTGCCAAGGCCCTGAGGTTGGTGAGTCCCAGGAACCAAGAAAGGGTCAGTATGAAGCCACTGGCCAGTTGGTCAGATGTTTATTGAGCACCTATTAAGTGCCTGGTATTCTGCTCGGATTGGGGACACAGCATTGAACAAGTTAGGCAGAATCCCTGTCTTCATGGAGCTTACATTCTTAGAGAGGGGAGATCAACAATAAACGTGTAAACAAAAGTGAATAAGAAAGGAATAATTGTAGGAAATAAAGTGGGATGTCTCTGCTCTGTTAGACAAGGGTCAGGAAAGGACACCTCTGAGGAGGTGGCATTTGAGCACTGGCCCCAATGACAAGAGATTAAGTTGGTGAGTAGGGTCCTGGAGTGATACTAGGTCAAGGCCCCTGGGAGTCAAGGTCTGAAGGTCAATGGAGTTTGTGTCTTTCGGATCCTGGGTTTTTGATTCCAGACTTCCTGACCTCTGACCCCGAGTCCTATCTCCCTAACCTCTGACCTCTCAGACTCCTCACCACCAGCTTCTGGATTACCCATAGGTCTTTGGCTTGTGGAGCGGTGCTCTGGGGTACTATAGCCACCAGCCACGGGCAGTTGTTGAAATTTAAATTAGTTAAAATTAAATAAAATGAAAAATTCAGTTGCTTAGGCACTGTAGCCACATTTTTGCTCAGTGGTCATTTGGCCAGTAGCTACTCTCCTAGACGGCACAGATACGGAACATTTCCCTCATCGCAGAAAGTTCCATTGGATGGTACTGCTTTAGATTCCATTGTGTTGCCTCCCTGCACTTTGCACTGATGTCCCATCTCCTGACCTCTGGTGGTTTTCTCCCACCCTCCAGACTTTTCAGCCTCCTCTTTTTCCACATTTCCGATTCTTTGTTTTTTTTACCCATGTCTCGAGACCTGGTTTCTCTTCTTTTTCTGCCATTTTGTGACAGGTACCAAATTGTCATCGTCAGTCCCACAGGCTTTGAGTTGGGACTGACCTGGGCTGGAGGCCAGGCTCCACCGTGTTCCAGCTGTGTGACTCTGGCTGGGTCATTGACCGCTGTGTGCCTCAGTTTCTTCCTGTGCAAAACGAAAGAGCAATAATCACACCCACCTCATAGGCTGAGAGGCTTTGATGAAATTGTGCGTGTCATGTGCTACAGCAGGGTCCGGCTGTGGCCCCTCAGTAAATGTTAGCTGGTACGATTAGTATCTTCCCGTCTTGCTGACCCCCAGCTTCCTTTCTCCCTCAGCGTGAAGCCATTCTCGCAGACACCGTTCTCCTTGTCACTGACTCCCCCATCTACTGACCTCCCAGGTAAGTGCCTGCTCACCTCCCTCGTTTCCCCATTTTCCACAACTCCAAGTGCCTTTCCTTCCTTCTAATCAGGGGATGCATTCCTACTGAGGTCCAGCTGTGAGGTAGGGTTTGTGGGAGTCTAGAAAGATGAGTGGCAGAATCTGCAGTGTTTAAGAGTATGGCCTCTGTAGCCAGACACACTGGATTTCTGTTCTGCCACTTGCTAGCTAAAAGGACCCTGGGGAGGTGTGTTAGTCATGATTTGTTTACTCACTGGTGACAAACCCAAACCAAGCCAGATGACAAGACAACAAATAATTTAGTGATTTCGGGTAACTGATATTTCAGGAGTTATGGCTTCAGGCATGCCTGGATCCAGGGGCTCAAATGGTAGTGTCTGGACTTGCTTGTTTTTGCTTTCCTCTATACTGGCTTCATTGCCAGGCAGGCTCTGCCCACCTGGCAGCAAGGATGGCTTCCAGAAGTCCGTGCTGATGTGGTCATAAGAACTCACATTGGTGAAAGAGAGTTTTCAGGGTCCACAGATTCATCAGTTAGGACTGCTTTTGTCTGCAAGTAACAGAATACCCAATTTAACAGTGCCTTTAATATTAAAGGCTTTAATTATTCCACATAACTAAAGGTCTGGAGGTGGGCTGGCCCTGTGCTGGCTCAGGGGCTCAGCAGTATCAGGACTGGCATCTCTCTAGGTCCCTTGGCCTCTTATCTTATTATCCCAATATGGCTATTGTAACTCTAAGCATCACGTCCCAAGCAGGACTTAGCCAGGGCCAAAAGCTTTCTCCTCGCAAAGTTCTGTCTTTTTCATTCAGGAAGAAACTCCTTCCCAGGAGCCCCCCAGCAGATTTCCCCTAACGTCTCATTGGCCAGGACTGTGTCACATGGCCACCTCTAGCTGCAAGGGAGGCTGGGAAAGTGAGTATTTAGCTTTTTCAGCTTCTAAGCAGAGGCAGGCAAGAGAGAACAGTGCTTGATATATTCAATGAATGTTAGCAATTTTTATTGTTCTTTCTTTTCTCTCTCTAGGGTACGAGCCCCCACAAGCCCTCTCTCCCCCTGCATTGCCCCCACCTGCCCCATCACCTCCAGCCTGGCAGGCTCGGGCTCTGGGCACTGCTCGGTTGCAGCTGGTGGAGTTCTCGGCCTTTGTGGAACCGCCAGATGCAGCTGACTCTGTGAGTGTGATTTTGGGGTAGGCACTGGAAGGTTTTGGAATGTAGAGGCGATAGGCTAAATCAGTGGTTCTCAAACTTTAGCGTGTATTAGAGTAACATGGAGGCTTGTTAAAACAGATTGCTGGGCTCCACCCCCAGAATTCCTGATTCATTAGGTCTGGTTTAGTAGAAATTTGCATTTCTAAAAAGCTCCCAGGTAACGTTTATGCTGCTGGTCTAGGGACCACACTTTGCTAACTACTAGCATAAAGGAACTAGAAGGTCATGGGGTCGTGGTGTGAAAAGATCAGAGCAACTCCCTAGGACATCGTTTGTTCATTCAACAAACATTGTTGAGTGCCTACTGTGTGCCAGGCTTCGTGGTAGATACTGGGAACCTAAAAGAGCAGATCTGTTTCTAGGCTTGAGCTTTTCCTGGCCTAGGATGGAGAATACATGCCATGTTAGTCAGGGTGGACTGACTATTAGAAGAAATAACCCCAATAATCAGAGACTGAACAATATAGAAGGGTCTCACTTAGGTAATAGTTCAAAGTGGGTGCTCAGCAGAAGCCTTTTATCCAGTGACTTGGGGAATCCAGGCTCCTTCCATTTTGTGGCTCTGCCATTTCCAGGGCTTCAGAATCTGCTGCTGGATTCTCTGCATTTGGCTGGCAGATGGTGGAAGTCAGAGAGAGTCAAAAATTGTGCAGGAGGTTGTATGGGTCTGGCTTGGAAGTGACAACTGTCAGTTTGGCTCAGAACTTAGTCACATGGGCACACCTAACTGCAAAGAAGCCTGGGAAATGTAGTTTAGCTATGTGGCAAGGAACTGGGGTTTGTGAACACAAAGCAGGCTCTGCCACAGCGTCATACACTCCAATTGCTGTGTGTGCTATCCTAGTAGAATCCAAGGCAGACCAGGTTAAAACCCTTCTTTCTCACTTGGAGAAAAAGCTGCAGTTCTTTCAGTTGCCCCCAAGGCTCTGCATGACCTGACTCCATTTCTGCTCTGCCCACCTCCCACCCTCATACCCTTGCTCACTCAGCTGTAGCCACACTGGCCTCCATGTTCTTTCCCAAACATACCAGGCTCACTTCCACCTTAGGGCCTTTGCATCTGCCGTTCCTGCTGCTGAAATGTGTTTTCCCAGATATCCCCAGTCTCTCCCTCCATTCATTCAGGCCTTTGCATGATTATCTTCTCAGATTGGCTTTCCCAAACCACCTTATGGAAAATACCAACTGCTATCATTCTCGACCCTCTCACTATACTTTATTAGCATATTTTTCACATACATCACTCTCTGGCATTTATATTATTCATGGGATGATTCTGAAAACTTTGTCTCTGCCAGTAGACTATGAACTCCATAAGGTCAAGGACTTGGCCGTGTAGCCCTGAAGCCCAGAATAGTGCCAGCACATAGTAGGTCTCTGGAAAGATGTTATTGAACAGTGAGTGTGCTGGGATAGAGGAAACTCAAGTTTTTGTGGGTGTACAGAGGAGTCTATCTGCCTGAGGAGTCACTGAAGGCTTCCCTGAGATGACAATATTGGAGTTGGGCTTTGAGGGTTGTAGAGGAGTTTGCCATGTGCAGGACTGGATGTTTAAGATACAGAGACGGAAACAAATAATCATGTATGGTGGGAGCTGGTGAGGCCAAAGATAGGTGGGCAGGTGTCGGTTCTGAAGGAGCTGGAATTGCCAGGCTGAAGGAGCCAGACTTTATCCTGAAGGTGGTGGGGAAACACGGAAAAGGTGGGGTAGAGAGATCCCAACTGACTGTGATCAAGGGAGGCTTCCAGGGAGAGGCAGGTTTGATGAACTTGGGCCTCGAGAGATGGAGGGAGGATTGAGAAGATGGGGAAGGTTCTCAGGATATGGACAAGAAGTGGTGAAAGGGGGCAGGTAGGGAGACTGGATGTGGGCAGGGTGGATTCCCGTCCATCCATCCATTGGTCAAATATTCATGAATACCACCTATTCAAAAAGGGCCAGGTTGAGGGGTGGGGGCTTTGGGGAGCTTGGGAGGACTGTGAGGGAAGGAGGGCCAGGGTCAGTTTTGGAGCCATGTGAGCCATGAACTGGAGAGGAGAGACTGGAGGCTGGGAGGCCAGGGAGGAGGCTGGGGTGAGGGTGGGAGAGGATAGGGCTGTGGGAATGGGGAGCAGGGGACAGAGCAGAGAGCTGGGACAGTAGGGACAGGGCTTGGGGGCTGAAGTACTGTGGGAGTGAAGGGGCAGAAGGGCGTGGGGACAGTGCCAGGCCTGGGATTTGGGTATGAAAGTGTGGCACAGCTAGCGGGACCTGTGGGGGTGGCAAGGGCGTGGGATGGGGCCCATCTCCTACCCTTCACCCACGGCTCACCCCCCTCAGTACCAGAGGCATCTCTTCGTACACATCAGCCAGCACTGCCCCAGCCCTGGAGCGCCCCCCCTCGAGAGTGTGGATGTCCGGCAGATCTATGACAAATTCCCTGAGAAAAAAGGTGGTCTGCGGGAGTTGTATGATCGCGGGCCCCCGCACGCTTTCTTCCTGGTCAAGTTCTGGGTGAGTTCCCCACCTAAAACAAAAGTGGTCCTGAAGCCCGTGGCCTCCCAGCAGAGGCCTCTGGATCTAAGGCAGAGAGTCTCAGCAACTACCAGGTCAGCCTGGGCCTTCGCAGTCTTCATGGCTCAGAGTGTCAGCTCCCTTTCCAACAAGGAACATCATGGAGTTTGCCCCCTGGATTGGAATGGATAAGATAGGGCAGGCTTGCAGGCATAGGGGTAGGACCCTGACTCCCCAGGTCCCGTTAGTCTCTGCCATACCCAGGTATGTGATTGATAGGGCCCCGGGGAAGGCCTTGCCACATTTCAGACTTCCCAACGCCCCACCTACCACCCCAAGCCTGTGGCTAAGGAATGGCTTCCTCCCATCGCAAATGGAGTCGTGGACAGTTTGGCCTCTACAGAGAGGATGAAGCTTTCCTGTTCCACCAGACCCTCTTGCTAGACAATGTCTGGTCTTAAGGAAGTGACTGAAAGACCTGGGGAGTGGCTCCGTGAAACCCTGTATCTAACAACCATTTATTGAGCACTTACTGTATATAGGCCCTACACAAAGTGCTATGTATATAAGTGAATGAGAGGGCCCATCTTTGCCTTTTTTTTTTTCCTTAGGCCTATTTGGTTTGGTGTCTAATACAATAACCAGTGCAACTGGGGACCAATGTAAATGTTGTGAATGCTTAGGGGGTATTAACCCTTGTGGTAACTAGGGCCCTGGTGGGATCTAGTCTTTGAGAAGGAAGGCTGCTGAGGGTTTGAAGTTTACTGGCCTTCCTGGGCCTGTAGGTACCACACATATGAAGTGTTCCAGTGTGTGAAGTGGAGGCCTACGACCGCTCTGGGAAGGTGCTGCTGAGGTCACAGGCATCATTAGGATTTAAGACAGGCCTCACCAGGTCTCAGGTCTGGAGAGCCACCCTTAGGTAACCGAAGCTGGGAAGGTCCTGTTGCTGGAGTGACAGACAGTTGGAGTCAGACCTCTGAGGAGAGGACTAAACCACTCCAGGGAGTAACCTGGTTAATTTAGCAGCTAAAGTTAGGAAGAAGAGGAAGAGGCTCAGACCAAAGGGGTGATGTCTTGGCTTTAGTAGGCCCCTGTCGGCTTCAGGGACTGTCTTCTCGCTTGGCCACTAGGGTTATGGAGGGCTCTGACCTCTGAGGATCCGTTGAAAGGGCCCAGGAAAGGCTCAGGCAAGGAATCAGGCTTCCCCAGGCTCCACCACCAGGCCCTGTTGCTAAGAGTAGCCATTTGCCTTGGCAACCAGGGTCACGAAGGGCGCTGAGGGAGAGACTTCGGCACTAGTGACCTCCTTCGGAACCAGGCCCTCGGAAGGGGCTGTACTCCTGAGTTGAGGGCTTCAGGAGAAGAAAATTGAATTCTAGGGCTCCTTTGGTGGGGGGAGGCATTAATGGGGAGAGAGGGTCAGGAAGATTTTGGGGACCCATACTTCAACACTGATGGACGTGTGGGTCTCCTCCAGAAACCAGCCCATGGAGAGGCTGGGACTTAGGACACTGAGGAAGAGAGGTGGGCCACTGCAGGCAATGGGACAAACCATCCCCCCTTAGAAGAGTCCCTACCCTTTCTAAGGGATGTCCCCTCCAACTTACCCATGCCCCCCCCTTTCCTCAGGCGGACCTGAACTGGGGTCCGAGTGGCGAGGAGGTGGGGGCCAGTGGCAGCAGTGGTGGCTTCTACGGAGTGAGCAGCCAGTACGAGAGCCTGGAGCACATGACCCTAACCTGTTCCTCCAAGGTCTGCTCCTTTGGCAAGCAGGTGGTGGAGAAGGTGGAGGTGAGGCTGGAGGGGTGGACCACCGAACAGGTGAGCGCTCGGCCACCTGCCACTTTGGGGGTGCAGATTAAACGGACCAGTAGCCATAATATATCAGGCATGTGGTGTCTGCATGGTGGGGTGGGGGTGTTCCAGCCTCTTTGGGGGCTTAATGCATGGGCTTAGAGTTAACATGGAGAGTCAAACTCATACGTAGGGGTCACTTTGAAGGTTCAAGGGTCAAGTGTGGGCTAGAGATATAGAATCACTAACATTCAAAAGGTTCTTATGGATATGGAGGAGTCCACAGTGCAAGGAGGTACAGGAGTTTCACGGAGAGGTCTTTGGATGGTTTGAGGGGATCTAAGGGCCTGGAGGTCAGAGTTCAGAGGTTGTTGAGGGTTCAGAGCCTAGCCTTGAGAGGCTGGAGGGGTCCCTGATTTGCAGGCTTGGTGGTTGGGGTTGGGTACTTGAGGGTTCAGAGTCCCACCCCTGGTCACTGGTTGGAGCAGTGGCGGTGGGGAGTGGGTGTGGCGCCTGAGACGCACGGAGCGGGGCTCTGTTCTGGGATGAACCCTGTGTCTCTGGCACCATCCTCCTCACTCCACACCCCCTGGTTCAGACGGAGCGTGCCCAGCTGGAGGATGGGAGGTTCGTGTATCGCTTGCTGCGCTCGCCCATGTGCGAGTACCTGGTGAATTTCTTGCACAAGCTGCGGCAGCTGCCTGAGCGCTATATGATGAACAGCGTCCTGGAGAACTTCACCATCCTCCAGGTGATGTGCTGGGACGGGGCCGCAGCAGGGGCCCTGATGTGGTGGGGAGTGCCCACAACACCCCTTCAGCCCAGAGACACTTTCATGGGGAACTGACACAGTGGGGACCCCCCAGTGGACCCTTTGCTTAGGAAATACCCCTTTATCCAGGGAACTGATGTTGTGGAGATCCCCCCTTCCTGGGGAAACTGACCTGGAGAACACCCCACAGTGCATCGTCAGCTTAGGGGACTCCTTTCACAGGGAACCAGGCCATAGCCCAGGGAACATGATATGGTGGGATACCCTTTAATTGCGGGAATGTGCTGAGATAGGGACCCCTTTTACCAGGGGACTGTGATGTGGTGGGGACTCCCTTGACCTTGTCACATGATATGCGGTCTGATGTGAAGCCCCCTAATGCCGACCCTCAAATGGGGAACCTGATACTCTGGGCATCCGCTCTACCTGGGGAAGGTGACACAGTGGGGACCCCTTTCCTGGGTATTCCTTGATACCTTGGGAGGAGAGCACAGTGGGCCCTTCTCTCCCTTCCAAGCATAAACCCTTCTTCTGACCTCCTTGGCAGGTGGTGACAAACAGAGACACCCAGGAGCTGCTGCTCTGCACCGCTTACGTCTTTGAGGTCTCCACCAGTGAGCGGGGGGCCCAGCACCACATTTACCGCCTGGTCAGGGACTGAAGGGGGACCCCAAAAGTGGCTCACCCCCAGAATACCCTCCTCCCAGGAAAAGACCTGAAGCTTTCCTCATGCTTCTTATTTGGGGAGGGGGCTGTTCCCTGTTAGAGTGGACCTTACAAGCTGGGTAGTGAGTTGAATGAGAGGAAAGGATGGACCTCACAGGGGTGTCTGAAAGGACAGATCCCTCCAGAGCATCAGCGACTGGGGACAGGACTGAGACAGGATATCCTGAGTTACGGCACTGGTTTCTCTGCCTCTCCAAGGGACCCTCCCCCACCCCAACTCTGTTCTAGATGTTTTGGAGGGCTCTGCTTACACATTGGCTTGTTCCTCTCTGGATTTTCATCCCCCCACCCGCCCCCAATCTGCCTCTCCTTACCACCTCCATCCTCTGCCCCTGAAACTGAATATTGAAGGTTAACCCTTTCTGTGTAGAAGCAGAGCCAAGTGGGCCCTGGAAATATTTTTTTTTTTAATATAACAAGAGATATTTATAAGTGGGTGTTAGGGTCATGACTTTTTCTCAGCTGGGCAAGCAGTGGGGTGAGGCTCCTTCATCTCCTCTTCTTCCAAATGAGCGGTGGTCTAGACCGTGTTGCCACCCTTCCTCCCCTTCCCCCCAAAGTGTGTTGGTTTGTGTTTTGACAGAGGATAAAGCTATTTTACCAAAACGCAGGGGATTTATTTGGGGTTTGGGCAAAAGAATAATTTTTCGTGGGAGGTAGTAGGCTGTCAGATGGAGACAGGAAATGAGGTATCTTTGGGGGAAGGAAGCTGGGGGCCGGAAGACCCAGGGTCCACGGGAGAGGTGACAGCAGTGGGGCAGGCAGACCCCTGGGCACCCCGGGGAATGAGGAGGCAGAGGGCTCACCGGGGATTAAACAAATATTTACAAGCGACAGAGAAGTGCCCAGGGCCCTTGAAGGGGTCGGGGTGGGGCTTTAGGAAGGGTCTAGCGGTACCGAGCGAGTCTGTCGAAGACTTTGTCCAGGTTTCTGCACAGGAATATCGAGAGGGTCATGAAGCTGAGCTGTGGAGAAAGGAGATGCAGTCAGAGAGGTCGAGGGGGTGCCGGCGAGAGGGGTGTGGGGTGGTGGGAGTCCAGAGGGAGAAAAGTGAGGGAATCGGGCCAGGGGAAGAAAATAAAGCTCAGAGAACTGGGTGGGACGGGATCATGGGAGGGGAGAAGGGAGTAGGTAGTTGAGTGGGGCTAGAGGGAGAACCAGGCCTGGTTGTGAAAGATGGAGTCAGGGACGAGTTTGGGAGAAGATAAAAGGTGGAGAATGTTGTGGTGGAGTTGAGGGTAAAAGGGCAGGAGTGGGAGCAGAATTGGAGCAGGAAGGGGAACAAGGTCGGGTGGGGGGAACCCTGCTGTGTCCAGCGCGGGTCTAGAGTCTGGGAAGGAGTGAGATTCGGAGGTCGGGTGGGGGGAACCCTGCTGTGTCCAGCGCGGGTCTAGAGTCTGGGAAGGAGTGAGATTCGGAGCAAGCCCAGGGTCCTTTATTCCTGAGGTTCATCTGTCTCGCCCTCCTCCTCGGCCTCCAATTCAAACTCGGCCTCCACCTCCGCACCCACGCTCTCAGTCTCAGGCTGTTCCTCGTCTTGATCCCAAAGCGGCCAGGGCCCCAGGGCCATGGGCAGTTTGCCCTGCGGGGCCTTGTCTCCCCAGTTGGGGCAGGCATCTGCCATGCCCCAGCCACCCCACAGACTGCCGCTACGCCCGCTGTTGCTCAGCACACCACAGCGCCCGCGGCCACCATCGGCGCTCGCGGGGCTCGAACTGCAGGGGCCTGGCACCTGTGGCTCGGGTTCCCGGTGGGAAGCTCTGCGCGATAGCAGCAGGCTTAGCCCCGCCACACTCACCTGCGAGGAAAGGGGAGGGCTATTGCACTAACAGCCGGAGGGTGGGATGCCTGGCGAGGAAGGGCGCGCGGACGCCTGAGTGCAGCCGAGCTGGGCTCAGGTCTCCTCCCTCGATCCAGGTGGTGTTAAGAAAGCCTGGTTTGGCTGACACCCTATCACGCATGTGCCTTTCCCCAAGAAAGAGAAGACGCACAATTTGGGGCGGGGCCCCCCCCGCCCCCTAGGGCTTGCAGGCGTAATCGCGAGTGGGGGCGGGACCAGATCACCTCGAGCAGACCGACGCCCAGACAAATGCCCACTATGGAGATGAGGTTATTGTGCAGCCACTTCTGGAGGCTCCGCGCGCAGCCCTGGAGATGTAGAGAAAAGTTAAAGGTAGGGTTCTTTCTGAGATCCGACCTCAAGCCCGGACCCACGGTTCATGGCCCATCCCTCACACTCCTCTTTCAGGCACCGCTCGCTTCCCTAGTTACCAGGGTTCTCTAGTCTCTCCCCTTCGTGCGGTACAGGACAACCAGGTGCTGCCTTTTCAGCCAGGCCTTTTCTTTAGGCCCCGCCCTTCTTTCAGACCCCGCCCCTTCTAAGGGGCTCCGTCCCTCTACCGTTATTCTCGTAGCCCCAGCCTGCTTGCAGATTCCTGATCTGCGGCCCTGCCTCCTGGGGGGTCACGCTCCTCCAGGCAGACCTACCCCTCCTGCTCCAAACCCTTCCCACCTCTCGGTAGATGTAGCTGTTTGCCGGGACCACGCAAAAGTCTGTATTTTGCCGGGGCCGCGCCAGTGGTCCGAGCCGGCTGAACTGGGGGAAGGAAACCATATCGAAGACTGCAGACTCGTTGGTTGCCGATGAGTTATAGCAGGAGCAGGGCACGCGGGGCACCTCCGATTCGTTGCTTCTCAGGCTGGGAACATGGAACCAGTCCTGAGGAGAATTCCAGCCGCAGCAGCGCAGCTGGGAAAGGGACAGGAGTCAGAGGGACCGAGACTGGAGGGATGCAAGATAGTTTTGGTGGGGTCAGGGGGCTGGGTGATGGGTATGAGGTCATGCTGGAGAGCAAAGGGCTAAGTGCTGGGTGTAGGGTTGGGGACGGTGGGATGGGCTGGAGTTGGGCCAGGACCAGGGAACATCAGGGGAACATGGGGCTGGGAGAGACTAATTAAAGGGCGAACTGGGGCTTTGGGATGATCTGTAGAATCACGCTGTGGACCGAAGATTGGGTGGGCAGTGCAATTCAGCCTCAGGTAGGGGACCGGTGGATGGGAGGGCTGGACCTGAATGACCTGGGAATGGAGTCCGGTGGGCCGAGCAGGGAGTGGGATTTTGCTAGGGCCTTGGGGCTGGGGTCTCGTCAAAGCAGATGGCGAAGCCATTCCAGGGTCGGGGACCTTGGGGCCTGGGCCAACTGGAACCAGAACTGTTATCTCCTGGGGGCGGGGCCACATCGAGCGTGGCAGGAGATGGGCTGGGTGGGTAGGTTTCTCTAAGGTCTCTGAGCTGGAGGCCCCCGGTTTCGTCGGGGCGGAGTCTCCTCGAGGCAGAAGGCGGAGACACTCAGAGTCCCGGAGCCGGAGGGAGGGGGGCACTTCCGGGTGGGCGGGGCCTCGCGCACCTGGAACTGCACGTAGTCCCAACTCTCCTCCGCCTCTGTGTTCTCCGGGTGTGTGCGGTACTTTTGGATCGTCTGCAGCACGATGTCCTTCACCCTCCGCTCCAGCTGAGAGGCTGAGAATGAGGCTGGAACCCGCCCATGTCCTCACCTCCGTCTGCCCCCGCCCACTCCAGCCACTCCCCAGTTGTCTCAGGGGAGTTGCCCGAGGGGTCCCTGAGCGTATTTCTGTCGTCCTTCTGTCCTTCACTGAGTGTGTCTGGCTAGGTATGTGTCTGTTCCTCAGAACTTCTCTCTCTGACGGTTTCTACCATCTGTCTTTCTCTTTCTCTCACTATCTCTCACGATCTCACATTAGGTCTCTTATCTCTTCCTTGGAGACTTTCTGTTTCTCTGAGTTTTTTTTTTTTCCCCTCTCTCTCTTATTTTCTATTTCCCTTTGTGTCTGTGGCTGTCTTGCTGTGTCTGTCTTCCTCCATCCGCGTTGGTCTTTTTCTGACTCCCTATCTCCTCGTCTGCGTCTCTCTTCCAGTCTCTGTATCTGTGTCTATGTCTGTTTCCGTTACGTTATTTCTCTTTGTCTGTGTCAGCCCCTGTCTGCCTTTGTTTCCGTGTCCTTCCACCCCCTCCCACCCCTCCCACACCCAACCACTAGCTGGGGGGGTTGGGGCTGGAAGGGGAAGGGTAAGCTTACCCGGATCCGCTGAGTGGAGATGAGGATTCCCAGGGTGATTTGCGTGGCAAACAGGAGCAGCAGTATCCCAAAATACTGGGGGCAGAGTAGAGAGGTCAGGCTGAGCCCCTCCCCAGGATGCAGGGGCTGCCAGGGCCCTATTTGAGGCGGGCATAAGTAGTCCTAGAGAGGGAGAGGGGGAGGGGCACTCACCAGGCCCAGGAGGCAGCGTAGCTCCTTCAGGGCCCCCACACAGCCCAGGAGGGCAAGGCCCATGGTGAGGATTCCAGAGATGGCCAGACCCTTGGACCAGATCTGCAGGGGCATGAAGGACGAGCCTGGGAGAGGTGAGAAGCAGTGACCTTGGGCCCCATGTTCGCAGCTCCAGGTAGCCCAGTTCCCCATCCATGCAGCCAACCCAAGTGGGGAGCAGTATTGTGGGGAGCCTCTTTCTGGGTTCCTGACCCCCCCCCCCACCCTTTCTCTGGGTCTCTCTCTGCCCCGCACGGAGTCTCTGTACCTCTCCTGAGATTCTCTCCTCTCTGAGTCTCTGTCCGCCTCCCTCTTGGGGCTCTGGCCCTCCTCTGAGCCTCCTTCCCTTCCTTTCCTCTAGGTCTCTGTTCCCTTCTCTCTGGATCTCTGTCCCTCTTTCTCCCTGGTCACTGTCTCTCCCTCTTTCTCTCAGTTTCTTTCCTCCTTCAGCTCCTCCTCCTCCCAGTAGTTTCAGTCCCATCATTTGTTTGCTGACATTAAATTAATCACTTAACCCTCCCTGAGGCCTAGGGAAAAATGATACCTATTTCCTAGGGTGGTTTTGAGAAACACATGGGAGGCATGTGTTCAACCCAGGCCAAACACTTATTAAATATGAGCTATTAGGATTTTGGCCGTTTTCCTTCTGTTATTATTAGTGTTATATCTGCTCTTCTACTTCCTTACTGTGTGACATCGAGTAAATGACTTCTCTCTGAACCTCAAGAGAGGGGAAGGTTTGTGGGAAGACCCGCTGAGTATCTTCACCAGATCTGACACATAGGAAGTCCCCGAGAAATGGCTATTATTATTAATATTGTTAATTACTATTCATATGTACAAAGCATTTGCCAGATGCTGCAGCTTAGAGAGGCAGGCCAGCGGCAAGCCGTGAGGTGGGGCCTGGGGCCTGCTTAGGGAGTTGGGCACCGTGGGCCGCCTTCCTGGGACAAGCGAGACTCCGGGAGGTTGCCTCGGGAGAGGCTGGTTACTCCCTCCTCTCCTCCCACCCTCGGCTCCAGGTAGGCCCTCCCCAATTGCCCCAGCCCCCTCACCCACAAAGGACACGAAGCTGGTCTTGTCGATGAGTATCCAGATGCCAAAGCAGAAAATCAGGCTGCCTAGGACCTGGGGAGAGGAGGTGAGTATGTGGTGGTGGGCAAAGGGGGTGGTGAGGTTGGGTGGTGGCAGCGGGTGCTGGGCTGGCCCGGTCTGGGTAGCCATGAGGCAACTCACGAAGAAGAAGAGGTTGAAAACGAAGAGGAGGTACTTGATGAGGCTGAGGCAGCTGTCCTGGGCCGACATCTTCTCCTAGAGGGCTGAGTGACCAGTGGGAGGGTCAGGAGAGAAGAAGTGTTGGCAGTGGGGGAGACAGACAGAAAAACAGAGGCCGTGAGAGAGGGAGAGAGAGAGAGAGCACGCAAGAGAAAGGGAGAAAGGAAGAACACAGAGAAAGAGGAAGTTCCTTTGGGGGAGCCCCAACCCCTCCCTCTACCCACGAGTTGCCTTTCTTCTGGGCCTCTGTCCCTGCCTCTCTCACCCACCCCACTGGGACCCACATACCAGTACCTGAGGGGCCTTGGAGTTTGCTGACACCAACAACACGCCAGGGAGTCCCTCTCAGCGTTCCGTGGCTCAGGCTGGGGGACCCACAGGGACTCTGATCTACTCACGCCCACCTACTCTGGGCCAGCCCTGGACAGTGGCCGACATCATAGACAGTCTGACCTCACCACCTGCTAAGCTGGGACATCTCTGCATCTATCTCTGTCCCGCTTTCCTGGCCCTTGGTCTCTTGTCCTCCCCTCTCTGGGTCTCTGTTCCTTTCTCTCTGCGTCCCTATCCCCATCTCTCTGGGTCGATGTCCCCCAACCCCTGTTCCCAGGTCTCTGCACACTCCCTCGCTGAGTTTCTGGCCCTCTCCCTGCACGCCTGTCCTCCTTTCTCTGTTTATCTCCGCCGACCTGCCACCTGGTCATTGGCCCGCACTTGCAGTTTGCATCTTGCTCTCGGCAGTGCGGCAGGGGCTGGCACCTGGGGGAAGTGAAAGTGCTGCAGGCCCCCCGTGGGAAGGTCCCGGGAGTTGGGGGCTGCTGGGCCGTGCCAAAACACCCAGAGCGGAAGCTGAGTCTCAGGCAGTATTTCCTGCCTCTGCAGTGGGGCCCCAAAGGAGGAGGCCCCTGGGCCGCCAGGATTGGCCCTGGGATCTCGGCAGTTAGAGGGGGGTTTGCAGTATTTGATTGTCTCTAAGCCTAAGCTGCATACCCAGCCTCTGAAGTCTCCTCTGATGTGCCACAGGCTCGCCACTCTTGTCAGGTCCTGAATTCCTTACAGATTTCCAATGTCATGGGTGTTACTACCATCCTGACATCCACCCACACCCTAAAAAACCAGCCCCTCCTTAGAGACCCCCATACCCCCTCTCTCTTGAGAGTTTTCATCCATTCTTTTATTTTTCAAGGCTCCAAATGCAATTAATTTTCTTATTAGTGTCATAAAAACTCAATGCATATTAATACCATTCTGATGTTATTTTACTCTGGGTTTTCTTTTTTTTCCCCCTTCCACTTTATGGGGGAATCATTGACAAATACAATTGTATGTATGTAAAGTATTCAACATGATGATTTGATACATATAACATTGTGGAATGATTACACATTCATCACCTTACATAGTTCTTCTTTTTTTTTTTTTTCTTTTCTCTTTTGTGGTGAGAATGCTTAAGAGATACTCTCAGCAACTTCCCATTGCCTGATACCGTACTATTAACTATAGTCACCATGCTGTACGTTTGGTCCTCAGAACTTATTCTTCTTATAACTGCAAGTTTGTGCTTTTGACCAACAGCTCCCCATTCTGCCTACTTCCCAGCCCCTGGCAACCATTATTCTACACTATTTCTATGAAATCAGCCTTAAAAAAAAAAAAAAAGATTCCACCCATAAATGATACCAATACATACAGTATTCATCTTTCTCTGGCTAACTTCACCTAGTATAATGTTTTCCAGGCTCATCCATGTTGTCACAGACAGCAGAGTTCCTCCTTTTTTTATGGCTGAACAATATTCCATATTTTTATATGTACCCCATGTTTTCTTGATCCATTCACCTATGGAAGGACATTTAGTGGACATTTAGTTTCCATATCTTGGTTATTGTGGATATGGCTGCAGTGAACATAGATGTGCAGATATCTCTTCAAGACACTCATTTCATTTCCTTTGCACGGGTACTCAGGGGTGGGATTGCTGGGTCATCTGTTGGTCCTATTTTGAATTTTTGAGGATCCTCCATACTGTTTTTCACGGTGGCTGCACCAATTTCGCTTCCCACAGCAGTGCACAAAAGTTCCCTTCCCTCCACATCCTTGCCAACCCTTGATATCTTTTGTCTTTTTGATAATAGCCATCCTAACGGGTGTGAGGTGACACCTCATTGTGGTTTTGACTTGCATTTCCCTGATGACTAGTGATGCTGAATACCTTTTCATATATCTATTGGCCAGTTGTATGTCTTCTTTAGAAAATGTCTATTCAGGTCCCTTGCGCATTTAAAAATTGGATTATTGGCTTTTTTTTTGCTATTGAATTGTATGAGTTCTTTATATATTTTGGATATTAACCCCTTATCAGATATGTGGTATGCAAATATTTTCTCCCATTCTCCACTGAAAAGGCTGCCTTTTCAGTTTATTGTTTCCTTTGCTGTATAGAAGCTCTTTTGTTTGATGTAATCCCTCTAGTTTATTTTAGCTTTTGTTTCCTATGCTTTTGGTGTCTTAACCAATAAATTATTGCCAAGATCAACTTGGCAAAACTCAAGGAGCTGTTTTCCTGTGTTTTCTTCTAGGAGTTTTCTGGTTTCAGGTCTTACATTTAAGTCTTTAATGCACTTCATGTTGATTTTTGTGAGTAGTGTATGACAGCGGTTCCTTTCCATTCATTTGCATGTGGGTATCCAGTTTTCCCAACACTGTTTACAGATGAGACTCTCTTTTCCCCATTATGTGTTCCTGGCATCCTTGTCAAAAATTAGTGGACTATGTATTTATGTGGATATATTTCTGGCCTCTCTATTTCTCTATTCTGTTTCCTTGTTTTTATGCCAGTACCATATTGTTTTGATTACCATAACTTTGTATAGAGTTTGAAATCAAGATGTGTTCTTTCCCAAGGTTGCTTTGGCTATTCAGGGTCCTCTGTAGTTCCATACAAATTTTAGGATAGTTTTTTCTATTTCTGTGAAAAATACCATTAGAATTTTGATAGGGATTGCATTGAATCTATAGATTGCTTTGGGCAGCATGGACATTTTCACAATATTAATTCTTCCAATCCAAGAACACTGGATATCTTTCTATTTATTTGTGTCTTCTTCAATTTCTTTCATCAGTGTCTTATATCTTTCAGGGTACAGATCTGTCACCACCTAGGTTAAATTTATTCCTAAGTATTTTGTTGGTTTTGATGCTATTATAAATGGTATTTCTTAATCTCACATTCAGATAATTTATTGTTAGTATATAGAAACACAACTGATTTTTCCATGTTGACTTTGTATTCTGTAACTTTAGTGAATTCATTTATAAGATCATGTTATCTGCATACAGTTTGTTTTCTTCCTTTCCAACTTGGATGACTTTTGTTTCTTTTTTTTTTTTGCCTGATTGCTGTGGCTAGGACTTCCAATATTATGCTGAGTAAAAGTGGTGAGAGTGGGCATTTTGGTATTGTTCCTGATCTTAGAGGAAAGGCTCTTAATTTTTCACATATTGAATATGATGTTAGCTGTGGGCTTGTCATATTGGCTTTTATTATGTTGAGTTACATGTCTTCTATACCTAATTTTTGTGAGAATTTTTATAGGAGAATATGTTGAATTTTGTCATATGTTTTCTCTGTATCTATTGAAATGATCATATGATCCTTCATCTGTATATCGTTCATCTGTTAATGTGGTGTATCACATTTACTGATTTGCATATGTTGAACCAAGTTTGCATCCCAGGGATAAATCCCACCTGATTGTGGTGTGTGATTCTTTTAATGTGCTTTTGAATTCAGTTTGCTAGTATTTTGTTGAGGATTTTTGCATCTATGTTCATCAGGGATATTGGCCTGTAATTTTCTTTACATGAAGTATCCTTGTCTGGCTTTGGTATCAGGGTAATGCGGGTCTCATAAAATGAGTTTGGAAGTATTCCTTTTTCAATTTTTGCAAAGAGTTTGACAATGGTTGGTATTCTTTAAGTGTCTGGTGGAATTCATCTGTGAAGTCATCTGGTCCTGGGATTTTGTTTGTTGGGAGGTTTTTGATTACTGATTCAGTCTACTTGCTTGTTACTGGTCTGTTCAGGTTTACTTCATGATTCAGTCTCGGTAAGTTGTATGTTTCTAGGAATTTATACAATTCTTCTAAGTTAACTAATTGCTTATAGTAGTTTCTTATAATCCTTTATATTTCTGTGGTATAGTTATTATGTCTCCTCTATCATCTATAATTTTATTAATTTGAGTTATTTATTTTTTCCTTAGCCTAACTAAAGGTTTTGTTTTTCAATTTTGTTTCTCTTTTAAAAAGAACTTTCCATTTTATTGATCTTTTTTATTGTCTTTCTAGTCTCTAATTCATTTATTTTTTCTCTAATCATTATTATTTCCTTTCTTCTGCTACCTTTAGGCTTAGTTTGTTCTTCTTTTTCTAGTTTCTGGAAGTTTAAGGTTAGAACATAGATGCAAAATCCTCAACAAACTGGTAGCGAACTGAATTCACCCTTTTTCATTCTTATTTCTTTATTTCTCCTCTGATTGGGCAATATCAAGAGATTTGTCTTCATGTTCTTCCTTAGAGCCCATCAGTCCCTAATCCAATCCATCCTGCCTCCTAATTCTCTACCCTGTCCCCTCCTCTCTGTCCTCATGGCTCAGGCTGGCTCAGGACTTGTGCCCTCCCACCTGGATCCATACCTCAGGCTCCTCCCTGGCTTTAGCCTCCATGCTCCAGTCCATTCCTTCCATGGCCCTGAGGGGTCTTTCTGAATGCAAACTTGGGTTACACAGCTCTGTGTCCAAATCTCAGGACACTGACTCACCTCTCTTTGTCCCTCAGCTCCCACTTCTAAACCATCATGACATCTTCTTATGCGCTACCACTACTAATTAATATACTACTTCAAATCTATCCACTTCTCTCCAACTTGCCACCATCCCAACTCAGGCTCTCACCATTTTCTACACAAATAATTATAATTTCCTCCAAACTGATTATAGGGGGTTGAATGTTGACCCCCAAGAGCTTTGTCTTTGCCCTAATCCCTGCAGTATGATTTTATTTGGGAAAAACATCTTTGCAGATGTAATTAACGATTTCAAGATGAGATTATCCTAGATTATCTGACTGCACCCTAAGTCTAAGGACAAGTGTCCTTATAAGAGCCCAGGAGAGGAGAGACGCTCCTAGAAGAGGAGACCATGTGAAGACAGAGGCAGAGATTGTAGTTATGCGGACACAAGCCAAAGAATGCCTGCAGGCATCGGAATTTATCCTTAGCCCTCACATCCTATTATCTGCCCAGAAGCCTGAAAGATCCATCCTCCTGTTTAAAGTGAGTCACTTCTTTACTCAAAACCTATTTTCATCTCAGGAAAAATCCCAACTTCCTACCATGACTTACGAGGGCCTGCCTACTTCTGTGATCCCATCTATTACCACCCTTCCCCTCTGTCACTGGATCCAGCCATAGTGACTTCCTTGCTGTTAGAAGAACCTGTCCAGCGTACTGATTAAATATCTTTGCCATTGCTGTTCCTTTTGCCTGCAGTGCTCTTCCGTATTCTGTTCATAGCTCCCTTCCTCATCTCCTTCAAGACTGTTCCAGTGTTATTCCTCTGAGAGGTCTTGCTTGATTACTCGGTCTATGGCTCCCTGCCTTGTCCCCTCAGAACACTCTGTTTTGCTTTTTTTTTTTTTTTGCTATTATTAATGTACAATTACATGAGCAATATTATAGTTACTAGACTCCCCCTATTATCAAGTATCCACCACATACCCCATTACAGTCACTGTCCATCAGCATAGTAAGATGCTACAGAGTCACTACTTGTCTTCTCCATGTTATACTGCCTTTCCCGTATCCCACCCCCTGCTAGATTATGTGTGCTAATCATAATACCCCTTTTTCCCCCTTATCCTCCCTTCCCACCCATCTTCCCCAGTCCCTTTCCCTTTGGTAACTATTAGTCCATTCTTGGGTTCTGTGAGTCTGCTGCTGTTTTGTTCCTTCAGTTTATTTCTTTGTTCTTATACTCCACATATGAGTGAAATAATTTGATTCTTGTCTTTTTCCACCTGGCTTATTTCACTGAGCATAATACCCTCTAGCTTCATCCATGTGGTTGCAAATGGTAGGATTTGTTTTCTTCTTATGGATGAATGATATTTCATTGTGTATATGTACCACATCTTCTTTATCCATTCATCTACTGATGGACACTTAGGTTGCTTCCATTTCTTGGCTATTGTAAATAGTGCTGCGATAAACATAGGGGTGCATATGTCTTTTTCAAACTGGGCTGCTGCATTCTTAGGGTAAATTCCTAGGAGTGGAATTCCTGGGTCAAATGGGATTTCTATTTTGAGTTTTTTGAGGAACCTCCATACTGCTTTCCACAATGGTTGAACAAGTTTACATTCCCACCAGCAGTGTAGGAGGGTTCCCTTTTCTCCACATCCTCGGCAACATTTGTTGTTGTTTGTCTTTTGGATGTTGGCCATCCTCACTGGTGTGAAGTGATATATCATTGTGGTTTTAATTTGCATTTCCCTGATGATTAGCGATGTGGAGCATCTTTTCATGTGCCTGTTGGCCATCTGAATTTCTTCTTTGGAGAAGTGTCTGTTCAGATCCTCTGCCCATTTTTTAATTGGTTATTTGCTTTTTGTTTGTTGAGATGTGTGAGCTCTTTATATATTTTGGATGTCAACCCTTTATTGGATATGTCATTTATGAATATATTCTCCCATACTGTTCTTTAAGCTTTTTGACTTGACTTTTCATTGTTTCCTCTGTAAACCTTATGGATTAATTTTTATATGATGTGAGGTAATGGTCAAATTTCACTTTTTCCATGTGAATATATGTTTTCCCGTTCTAATTATTTAATACTGTCATTTCCATGATACTCTGGGATGACAGGGACTATCTCTCCATTTACGTGAAATTTTTACTTCTCTTTTAATCATTCATAGGTTTTGATGTAGAAGTCTTATCTTTCTTTTGTTTGATTTATTCTTAAGCACTTGAAATACCTGCATGTTATTATAAATGTTACTTTTAATTTTTTCATTGTCTATTTATTTTTTGCTGAGATGTAGAAATGCTATTAATTGTATTTCATTACCCCTGTATCCAGACATACTGCGAAACTCACTTATTAATCCTAATAGTGTACTTACAGAATCTTTTTAATTTCTTACATGCACAATTATACCTGTAGATAATGACAGTTTTATTCTCTAGTTTTTGTTGTTTAAATGAGTTATTTATACATTCTAGATACTAGACTCTTATCAGATATATGACTTGCAAACATTTCTCTCCCTTTTTATGATTATTTTTCACTGTCTTGATAGTATCCTTTGATGCACAAAAGGACATATTTTGATGTCATATTTAAGAAATTGCCAAACCCAAGGTCATGAAGATTTGCCCCTGTTTTCTTCTAAGATATTTGCAGTTTTCACTCTTACATATAGGTCTTTGATCCATTTTGAGTTAGTTTTTGTATATGGTATAAGGAAAGGGTCCAACTTCATTCTTTTTCACGTAGATACCCAGTTTTTCCAAAACCATTTGTTGAAGAGATTGTCCTTTCCTCTGTTGAATGACCTTGACACCCTTGCTGAAAATTGATTGATTTTATATGTAAACATTTATTTCTGGGGTCTCTATTCTATTAGTCTGTAGGTATCCTTATGCCAGTATCACACTTCATTAATTACTGTAGCATTGTAGTAAGTTTTGAAATTGGGGAGTGTGAATCCTCCAACATTGTTCTTTTTCATGATTGTTTTAGCTATTCTGGCCCCCTTGAATTTCCATATGAATTTTATCATCAACTTGTCATTTTCTTAAAAGAGATGACCACATGGTTTTTGTCCTTTATTCTACTTATATGATACATTACATTAATTGATTCTCAGGTGTTAAGCCAACCTTGCCTTCCTGGGATAAATCCAATTTGATATGGCATATAATCCTCTGAGGATACACACCCTGGGGTAACAGGGGGTCTAGGACAGCTTTTTTTTTCTCGTCCCCTAGTCACACCCAGATTTTAAGAACCACTAATTTCCAGCTGATTGCTTCACGTTTTTGACAATTTTTGAAGCATAAATTGTTCCACAGTCTGATCCAATTAAATCCGGGCTCACTTACAGGAATAGTTTTTTTTAACTTTTTAAAATTGAAATATGGTTTATATACAATATTTTATTGGTTTCAGATCAACAACTTAGTGATTCATCAATTATATACATTATTAAATGCTCACAAAGGAGTAGCCTTTGAAGTCAATGTTTGAGGTTTTTGACCCCAGGAGGGACCATCTTAGCTGGGTCTTTCCTCGGTTCTCTTCAGGTATATTAGCTGACTTACAGTTTAGCTTATATCTCTCATGAAGTCACCAGCCTCTTCCTAATTGCTTACCACCAAAACCTCCACTGACTTTGAGTGTGAACTTCGGCTTAAACTTACTCATATTCTGTTTCAAATAAAGTCGGTTCTTTTGGAAAGAGCTGCTGAGATGTTTGTTCTTAAGGCCTGCTTCTCTCCCTGAGCCAGCTCGCCAGAGCTGGGGACAGTGACCTGCTTCTCTTGAGGTGCTTCAGGAGCAAGGTGCTGGGAGGGGCATTAACCTCTGGTCTTATTTACTTGCCTCTCCTGGCATGTAAATTCCACCTTACCAGGGAGCTGGGGTCGGGGGAGATCAGGGTCCCCACATCCTCAGTATTATGCCTGGGGTAGAGCCTCTGTCCTACAAGTGAGGGCAGAGTGGAAGAAGGGGACGCCTGACATTTGTACACACTTCCCGGTAATTCAGTCTCTGCAACATATAGCTTGAGAGAAATGAGTGATTGTGGTGGCCTGCCCCTCCTGGGAAGATACTGTGGCCTTTGAGTGGGATCTGTGGAGAGAGGTAACCCTGGTTCTTGGCTGCATCCGCCTGGAGTAGTTTCCATAGCGCTGGGCCAGGAGTGGGGAGGGACGAAGCAGACTGTGGTTCAGACGCCACAGACTCTCACGGTTCTTACTGAGCTTTGGTAGATTTTCTTGAATAAATGTTTCTTAATTTGCTATATGCCCTTAGGACAATTTCCAGAGACTTAAATGTTTCTTTTTTTCTTTATAGTTTTCACAAAATGTGCTTATTCACTAGGAAATGGGTCCCCAGAGCTCCTCATGCTGCCTTCAGAAGTGGAACCCCAGGAAAGCTTTTAATTCTGCCAGTCTCTATGCCCCACCTTAGATCTCCTGAAGGAGAATTGGAAGAGTGAGAGTAGGAGAATAAAACACAGGAGTCTGCACGTTTGGAGAGCTGCTCAAGTGGTTGTGATAGGTAGCCAGGTTGGGGAACCACTGGCCTAGAAGTCTGTGTGCATTCGTTGGGCCAAGTAAATCAGAAGGAGAAAGGAAAGAAACTCAGAATGCCTCCAGTTCCCACTGTGTCCTGGTCTTTAATATCCATCCTGTTGTTTCGAATCCTTTTAGACAGGGCTGCTGTGGAGCTGATCTGCCAGTGCTTATGGCTGGCATCTATTCTGATTGGTCAGTCCTCTGGCTGTAACAACTATTCAATATTTTGAAATTCACCTGTGATTGTAGGACAAGAAAAAACACTGAGTCTCAGAGAGATGGAACTATTTGCCCAAAGTCAGTAACGAGTGAGGAGACGGATCAAGATTTAAACTCTGGCCCTCACTGCTCTAAAACACTTGTCATAGAGTTTCAAAGTCTGATCGCTGTCCCTTAAAAGACATGTCCCTTAAAGTCTGCTATTCTTGGTGACCCCGAGATTCCCTCAGGAGTCGGTGGGCCTGTAAGAAGAAAGTCTTGGAGTCCCTTGAAGAAATACCAGAGGAAGAGGCCCCCAAAGTCCCCACACTCTCACCCTGGAAGCTCACCGCTAAAGAGATTCTGGCTACCAAGACCCAGACCTACTTTGCTCAGACTAAAAAAACTGAGAACACCTTAATCCAGGCTGCCTTCCCCATGGGGCTCCGCAGCATACGGCGTTTCCCTTACCTGTGTCATCAGAATGGAGGAGGTAAGGCTCGGGGCCCGGATCCTGAATTTTAGGAAGTTTTAAGGCTGGGAGCCTAGACTCTTGGGTCCTGGGGGTGGGGTATGCAGACGCCCACGGGGTAAGGAGGAGAGGGCCGGGACTCCTGGCCCCCTGAGCACAGCTCCTGGCTCCCGTCTTCAGGTAGCTTTATCCTGATGTACTTCTCCATGCTCCTGCTCGGGATTCCCCTCTGGTACATGGAGATGATCATGGGGCAATGGCTGCGTGAGGACAACATCCGGGTCTGGAAGCAGCTCGTCCCCTCTGGGCAGCACAGGCCACGCCAGCGTACTGGTGAATGAGGGGGCCAATCCCAGCTCCCCCCTGGAAGTCTCCAGGTCCCCTGTCTCCATCTGTCCTGCCCCTCAGGCCCACTGTGTCCACCCCCAGGTGTGCATCGGGGTGAGCTTATATAACAGCAGCATCATCGCCTGGAGCCTCTCCTATCTGGGCCGCTCCTTTGATCAGACGTTGCTCTGGAACCAGCGCCTGCTGGTGAAGACCATCCGTGTCACGGGTGAGGAGAGGGAGAGAGAGGGCCCGCAGAGCCACGGGAGGCAGGGGCCGCGCGGAGCCGAGACAGGGAGAGAGGCGAGGGGGAGGCAGGGAAGAGCCGGTGCAGGCATGGGTGAGGTGCTGCCTAAGCCCCTGGGTCCCCCCACACCCCTCCTGCCTTCGGACTGTGTCCCACCAGTACTTCTGGTACCACAGCACCCTGAGAGCTTCAGGCCACACTGAGGAAGGGGTCGGAGCCCTCGTCCTGAGCCTCAGCCTGGGCGTCTTCGCAACCTGGTTCCTTCTGTTCTTGGTCACGTTCACTGGGCTGAAGATTTCAAAGCTGGGAAGCCACCCTGACCTCTGACCCCACTATACTTCACCTTTGCAAATCCTAAGAGCCTCAGGCTTCCTGCCCCAGTGTTATCCATCTCTTTCCTGTTGACCTCTCTTCTCCAGCCCCCATGACCCTCCCACTCGGAGGACAAGCTTAGATGGGTCCGCCCAGCGTCTCCGTCGTGGGTCCTGAGAAGGACGCTGTACTCTCCCCAGGCTGCTGTGCAACCACTCCTCCCACAAAGAACCTCTCTTCTCCCCCCCCCGTGGCACAAAGGAACTCCTCATAATATCCCAGGTCCCTCTGCACCAATCCTCAGGCCCACCTCACATATGTGAAGACCTTCAGACAACCTTTGCAATCAAACCACAGCCTCACCCCTGAGCCTTGTACCCTTCACCTTCCTGCATTTTGACAGTGCCTTTTAATCCCTAAAGGAGCCAGTTGGTACTAATTCCTTTCCTGAGTTTCCCCTTTTAGAGTGTTTTGTTCCAGTCCATAGTTCCAATCCATCCCCTTGGTGTCTGGATTATAGTCTCTTTACCTGGAAAATTAATTTCAGTGTGTTTATGAGGTCATTTTTGTTAACTTTACCTACATCTTGTGGCCCCTGCATATACACCAGCAATCAAATTTCACCCCCTACATGCCTGGTGGCTCAACTCACCATTTCTTCACAGCCTCCAAAGTAAACCATTCACACAAAAGCAGATTTTCCTGAAGACTGAGTAGGGGCCCTCGGAGAGAGGAGAGCTTGCCCCACCTACCCCAGAGCAAGAAAAACAAAAAAATTAAGAATTCCTATTCCCCATGTAACTTAACCCCGAAGTCTCTTCTCAGTGTCTTTTCCTCCCCCTTCAGCCATGAAGTTGTTCTGTGCAGCCTTTCACCTCACTGGCTTCTCTGCCCTTTGCAGTTCCTGCCCCTAAGCTCACGCAATAGGCCATAAAACCAAGGCCCATGAATTAATAATGCCCAACTGCCCCACCATTTAAAAGCCATCTTTATTTGACAATCTCACCCCTCACCCTTGAGCACCTTATTGGTGGATTTTTTTCCCCCCAAACATCTTTGTGTCTCTAGGATTTCCTCCCACAGCTCCCTCGTGTTACACCTGGGCCACCTTAACACTGCTTTCCTCTATCTCTCTACTCCCCCTGCCCTGGAGTCCCCTGCTAGTGCCTGCCTGCCTTCCCCTCCTCCCCACTTCTCCTGACTTCCAATTTCTGTCCTGACCCACCTGGCAGATGTTGATTTTCTCAGTGTTCCTCCCCAATGTCCCCCTCGTCTGCCTCCTCTGTCTCTTGGAAGGTGCAGTCGCCAGCCTCTGACGTATGGTGACCATAGAGGTGAGGCTGGGGTCTCCAGACCTTCCCCCCTCCCTCAGTCCCCTAGGCCTGTCTCCGAGTCTCCTCCCTGTACATCTCCTTCCCTTCTGCAGCCTGCCTCCCCTCTGCCCTCTGCCTTTCACCCCAAGCTGGTCCCCCTTCCAGCTCACTGGTGGCCTCGCCCTCTGAGCGCATCCCCAGACCCCTCTCACCCGCCCCACCCGCAGCTCTCGCATGGGCCTCGCCGGACCCGTAGCGCCAGGCAGGAGGCCATGTGCTCTGTTCCTTGGGTCTGGGCATGGGCACCGCGATCAAATTCTCCCAAAAGGCTGGAGGCAATAACACTGCCCCGGTGTCCTACCTGATGGCCCTGGTCAACCTGGTGACCTCCCTGATGGCCACAGCCGTCATCTTTATAGGGCTGGGGTTCTGGGTCTCCACCAGCGGCCAGAGCTCTGTCGAGAAGTGAGTAATCACAGCCTTTCAGTTCCGAGAGGAGGGCCCCTCCCTCCACCTTAGCAGTTCTACCTTAGGAAGAATAAGAATAACATTTATTTTCAGAGCAAACAAGCTGCCGTTTGCAACAACATGGATGTATCTAGAGGGTATTATACTAAATGAAATAAGCCAGGCAGAGAGAAAGACAAATATATGATTTCACTTATATGTGGAATCCGAAAGGAAAAACAAAACAAGAACAAAACAGCAGTGGATCGTAGACACTGAGAGGTGTGGTGGTTGCCACGGGGGAGGGGCTGAGGTGGGGGGTAAAACAGGTGAAGGAACGAAAGAGGCGTAAAAATCATAATATAAATAAGTCATGGGGATGAAAGTACAGCATAGAGAATATAGCCAAGCGCTCTGTAAAATCTTTCTATATTGACAGTAACTATGCTAGTTGGGGTGAGGGTTTAATAATGTATATAACCGTTGAATCAGTATGCTGTTTACATGAACCAATATAATATTGTATATCAACTGTACTTGAATAAAAAATCAATAAAACATAAAAATAAAAAAGAACCCTGTGAAAATTCTAGAACTGAAAGAGTAGATGAAAATGTTTTTCATGTATTTAATATGGATTAGAGACAACCGAAGAAAAGATCGGTTAACTTGAAGACAGCTGAATGGAAGTTACACAAAATGAAGCACAGAGAGGAAAAAAAAAGAGAGAAAAACTGAGTAATTGAGAGAATTCATCATCAGCAAATCTATACCAAGAGGATGCTAAAGGAAATTACTGAGCCTGAAAAAAATACGTGGTTTGTGTTCAGATTTCACAGAAGTATATGATTGAAAAAGTAGTTTCACATACCCACGTTGTCCCAAACACTTAAAATTTTTTTTTATGGCTTTTTTTTTTTTTTACAATTTATTTTGGTATCATTAACCTACAATTACATGAAACACTTAAATTTCTCTTTCCTTTATTTTGAAACTCTGTGATGAGATGCATAAACACTAGGTAATTCAGTGTTCCTACTGAATTGACCTTTTTATCACTATGAAATTCTCTTCTTAATCTCTGGTGATACTTGTCGTGACTTTGTTTGATATTGCCATAGCCACACTCGCTTTCTTATGATTATTTGTTTGCCTGGGTATTTTTCCATTTTCTTACTTGAACCCCATCTGTGTTTTTATACTGGCCAGCTCTTGTAAATAGAATACATTTGAGTCATTAAATACGTCTAGTCTAACAATCACTGCCTGTTAAGTGGGGTGATTAATGTGGTTGTTAATGTGGTTTGGTTTATTTCTACCCTTTTGCTTTTTGTTTCTCTTTGTCTCTTCATTCCCTTTTCCTGCTTGTCTGCTTCTCTTTTGGCATTTATCAAATAATTTTTATTTTCATTTTATATTCTCTATTGCCCCTTTAGATGTACCTCTTATTATTTTTGTTTTTGGCGATTACTCGAGAGCTGTGCTGTCTAACTAACAAGATGTGGCTGTGGGTACTTGAAATGAGACTCCTAGGACCGAGGAGCTGAATTTTCAATTTTAATTAATTTAATTTTTAAAAGAAAGGTTATTCAGCCATTGGGAAACTTTTAAGTAGTTTTGGAACAACAAGAGACAGTTTCTTTCAGAAATTAACCAGTTCATGTAATTCACTACATTTACAGATTACGAAGAAAAATCAGTTGACAAAAGTCAACACCTATTCATGAAAAAAAGCAAAACAAAACAAATTCTCAACAAACTATAAAAAGAACAGAACTTCTTCCATCTGTTAAAAAAAAGTTTCTCTATTTTGACACTATGGAAATTTTGTGCCAGATAATGCTTTCTTGGGAGGAAAGACTGTCGTGTGCATTGTGAAATGTTTTTAGCAGCATTCAACCCACTAGATGCCTGTAACAAACCCTCCATTTCAATTGTGACAGCCAAAATTGTCTCCAGAGGTTGCTAAGTGTTCCTGAGGAGGGGAATGGGGCGTATCGCCCTTGGCTGAGAACCATTATACTGAGGCTTTGAACAATAACAACAGAAAAACATAGCTAATATCATTCTTAATGGTGAAATGTTGAACACGTTTCCCTAATATTGGAAACAAGACAAAGACGTCCTTTTTCATCACCTCGGGTCAACATTATAGTGAAGTTAATAGCCAGTGAAAGAAGGAAAGAAAGTTACAAAAAGCATAGAAACGAGAGAAAGAAGTAAAGCTGTCTTTATTCACAAAGGGCATAATTGTACACTTAGAAAACCCAAAGGAATTTACAAAACGAAAACTACTAAAATAAGTGCAATTAGGGAAGTCACCCAAAAAATCAACATACAAAAATAATCATATTTCCACATGCTAGCAACAGACAATAGTTAAATGAAATTTAAAACCATTTACAATGGCATTAAAACCATTAAATAGGCCAAATTTAACAAAGATGTGCAAGATCTTTATACTGAAAATTAAAAGGCATTGCTGAGAGCAGTTAAAGGCCTAAATAGAGAAATACTTATGTTCATAGATTTGAAGAATCAATGGTGATAAGATACTGGTTCTCCCCAAGTTGATCTACAAAGTCAAGGCAATGGAAATTCTCTTCGCAACAAACTGGTGTAGAATTTTCAGGCTGATTCTAAAATGTATATGGCAGTGAGAAAGACCTAGAATAGGCAAAACAATCTTGAAAAAGAACAAATTGGAGACCCATACTACCTGATTTCAAGATTTGTTATAAAGTTACAGTAGTCAGGACATTGTTAGATCAGTAGATCAATAGAACAAAATAGAAGTAAACTGACACACATATGACTGATTTTCAATAAAAGATGCCAAATAAAATTAAATATTTACTTACTATATAACTCACTTATTCCTCTCCAACTACTTACCCTATTGAAATGAAAGCAATAACACACACAAAAAAACGTGCACAAGAATGAACATTCACCTACTCATAGACATTTTTATTTCAGCTTTATTCAAAGCAGCCAAAACTTTAAGAAACAAAAATGTTTATCAGGAGGTGAACAGATAACAAAATATTAATATGTTCATTCAACCAATGGAATACTATTCATCAATAAAAAGGAATGAACTATTGACACATACAGCAATATGGATGAATTTCGAACATTCTATCGAAAGTAACAAGCCCGACACAAAAGACTACAGGTGGTATGCATCTTTTTCTTATGAAAGCAAAGAACAGGTGAAACGAACATGTAGTGACAGAAATCAGTAGTTCCCTCTGGAGCGGAGGGAATACGCTGACTGGAAAGGACCCCAAAGCTTCTGGAGCGATGGAAATATTCTGTACCTTGATCAGGGTATTGGTTACCTGGGTCGTTTACCAAAACCCACTGAAGTGTATGTTTAATACCTGTGGTTTTTATTGTCTGTAAAATATAGCTCAATAGTATAAGAACAAAGAAAAAACTGAAGGAACAAAACAGCAGCAGACTCACAGAACCCAAGAACGGACTAATAGTTACCAAAGGGAAAGGGACTGGTGAAAATGGGTGGGAAGGGAGGGATAAGAGGGTAAAAGGGGTATTACGATTAGCAGATGTAATGTTGGGGGGGCACGGGGAGGGCTGTACAACTCAGAGAAGACAAGTAGTGATTCTCATCTCACTACACTGATGGACAGTGACTGTAATGGGGTTGGTGGGGGGGACCTGATGAAGGGGGTAGTTTAATCACCATAATATTGCACATGTAACTGTAGATTAATGATACCAAAATAAATTGTAAAAAAAAATATATATATATAGCTCAATAGAAAGTGAGTTTTGCTTTTTAACAAGCTCTTGGTTGTTTCCAATGAGCGGCCTAGGCTGGGAACCGTTATCTCCTCGAGCAGCACGGTCCGGTGGAACTCTTTGCGATGCCAGAAACCTTCTTGCTGGCACCGCCTGTTCGGCTCCCAACTGATGCCATGTGGCCGTCAAGCACTTGAGGTGTGTTGAACGCGACCAAATATGGCAAATGAGACCAAGGAACTGAATCTTAGATTTTATATCATTTCAGTGCATGTCAGCTTAAAGAGCCCTGTATTTGTCTAGTGGCTATTATAATGGGCAGTATAGCCCTAGAAGAGCTGCCCCTCAGTCCCCTGCCCTTTGTTCTGTAGGGCTTCTCGGACTGTATCAGGCATTATGAATCTCCTGAAATCTTAATTAGTCAGTCTGGGGTGGCCCCAAGATTCTGCATTTCTAGAAAATTCCCAGTTTATGCGGCCACTCCATGGAGCCCCCTTTGAGTAGCAAGGCTAAAGATTGTCCTCTTTTTCAATAAGGCAACATGGAGGTGTAGGGTACCAGAGTTTTCTAATCAGAACAGAAGAGAGCTGCGAATCTGGCAGCTGGAGATCCAAATAGGAAATTCTGAGAGTTTTTGTTTTCTAGGGCTGCCACGACAAAAAGTCTCACCAACTGGGTGGCTCAAACCACAGAAATGCGTCGTCTCAAAGTTCTGGGGACCGGAAGTCTGAGGTCAAGGTGTGGGCAGGGTTGGGTCCTTCCGAGGCCAGTGAGGAAGAATTTATCCCATGTCTTTTCTGGTAGTTTGCTGGAACTCTTTGGTGTCCTTGGCTCGTAGGTCTTCACCTTCCTCCTCGCGTGGTTCTCTCCTTGTGTGGGTGTCCGTGTCTAAATTTCCCCTTATAAGGACACCAGTCATATTGGATTACGGCCCACCCTTCTCCAGGACAACCTCTTCTTTAATTACCTCTACAATGGCCCTAATTCCAAATAAAGTCATTCTGAGGTACTGGGGTTTGGACTTCAATACATGAATGAGGGGGTGGAGGTGTCACAGTTCAACCCAAAATACTGAGAATGCTGGATACTGAAAAGATGTAATTTTCTGCCCCTTAGGTGTGATCCCGGGGCGACTCACCCCAAGTCCGTGTGATTAGCTTCCAGTTTCCACCCATCACCCTCATGTTACACAACTGAGTTCCTCTCCCGTCCTGTTTCCCTGGTTTGCAGGGAGCAGAGGTACCAGCAGGTTCTCCACCACCTTTCCCTTCCTTTACTTCCCCTTCAGGAGTGTATCAAAGCTGATAAAGCTGATGGACAGGGGGTTGCTGCCTCAGGATGTCTGCCCCCACCGAGCTACCTAGACTGGATCAACCATCTCCCTGGACACCTCCAGTACCAGGTCGTCCACTCACCCCCATCCTGCAGCATCAAAGCACAGGACGGAAAGGTGTGTTTATGGGGATAGGAGAGTGCTTCCCAGAGCCCCCAGAGAACACTGAGAACACTTGGAAATGTATTTCCTGGGGCTCCGAGGGTCCCCCAAGCATCTTCTGGTGCAGTTACAATCATGTTTCCACCACCACAGCATGTGTGCCAGGGCCTTTGCTGAGCTGTCACTCTACTTTAATTCTCACATCAACCCTAGGATCCCTATTTGTTAGAAGAGGAAACCAAGGCCCCAAGAGGTGAAGGGCACACAGCTTACAAAACCAAGAAGGGCAAACAGCACCCTGCCCTTCACGCACTGCTCTGTGCCTCCTTTTTCTGCCCGAGACAGACATTGCTAATCGATCACTGCACCATTTCCCCCCAACTCCCAATCCAGACCCGCCGATGCCTCAGAACCCTTCTCGCCCACAGTTCATGGAGGGCCCTGGCCTGGCGTGTGCAGCCTTCTCCCAAGCCGTCTCATTGCTCCCTGGTGCCTCTTTCTGGGCCATCCTCTTCTTCCCGGCCCTCATCATCACAGGACTGAGCACCTTGATAAGAACCCTGGAAAGCATTGTTTGTCCCCTCCAGAACTCCATCTCCATCTTCAAGCAGTATCCCAGGATGCTCTCAGGCACTGGGGATTCTCATGCCAGCAAAAACCCTGCACTGCTGCCCCGTTCCCAGGCCACCCCCAATCTCCAGGGCTTGCTTTGACGCCGACTCAGCCCTACACATAGACCTCATGCGGCCAAAACTGCCTCTGCCTTAGTGGTCATCTGCTCAGGAGGTTTCCTGGGCAGCCTCGTCTTCACCAGTCACTCTGGTAGCTACATAATGTCCTTGTTTGATGACTTCCTGGTCCCACTGACTCTCACCATCGTTGTGACCTTCCAGAATGTGGCCCTGGCCTGGATCTACGGAGCTAGGAGGTGATGTCCAAGCCCCAAGGTTGCCCAAACAGGGTCCCCCTCCCAGGTCCCCAGCTGGCGCCTCTGCCCATCCCACAGCAGGAAGGTCCAGCTCAGAGCACAGGAGTGCAGGAGGGGTGCGTTCCGACTGACTGGGCAGTCAGGACCTAGGGGACTCAGGTTCCCCTGCCGCTGGTCACATGGGCTAGTGTGAAGGCAGAGGGCTGACTCGGTGCGCTGCCCCTTGATCAGGGGATTCCCACGCAGAGACCAGAGACTAAGCCAGGCCTCCGGGAGGTACTGGCGGGAGCTGGCCGCCCCTAAGAGCTGAGAGCTTGTGAGGGAACAGAGCACTGAAGGCCCACCACCCCAAGGGCTCCAGGCCGTGGTGGCCAGAGGAGAGCTCCTTTCCAGACATCCCTGCCCACTGCCCCACCCCAGGTTCCGACTAGAAATCTTCAGTGAGATGGGCCACCTGTTGTGTTCCTTCTTCGCTTTCCTGTGGTGCTGTGTGACCCTCCCTGGACTGCTGGCCTCCTCACCATCTGCCTCACGCAGCTCTACCAGGGTGCACCTCCCCACTACATTGCCTGGAGCAGCAGGGAGGGGAGAGCCCCGCAGCCGAACCCCTCACCCCCACTCCGTGGGCCTCCTGTCAGAGCTCCCACCCCGTGGCCCCTGAGGTCCGGGCTCCTACCATCCTCCAGGCCGTTTAGCCAGATTCTCGACGCCTGGGGAATCTGGTCCCCAGCATCGCGGGGACTGAGACCCCCCTGCCACGGCCTCTTCCTCCCACCCTGCCCCCTCCCTCTCTGCCTCCAGGGCCAAGAAGTCAGACGGCCCTACCTGCAGAGCACCCTGGGCTGGGTCCCCTTCCTCAGCACCCTCACCTTTCTGCCCATCCTAGGCCACCCACCTCACCAGCGGTGGTACCTCGAGGATCCCACAGCCTCTGGGCCCTCAGGGAAGCTGCTGTCCAAAAAGATGCCCTTGGTGCCTGCCAAGCCCTTACAGTGGCCTAAGCAACCCTCGGCAAAGGCCAGCCCACCATCTGAGGGCAGAAACGAGGAGAATTTATCCAGGGGGTTCGGCCTGCCCTCGCCCAGCAGCCGGAGCACTTCCTGAGTCAGCCTGCCTCTCCTCACTTCCCTGACCTCTGCGTTGTCCATAACGACCACCAGCACCCCCATTTCCAGGCAGGCCAGCCCAGCCTCAACAGCCATAGACCACAGTGACATGTGCAGGAAAACCAAGGAAGAAAATCACAACTCTGCCCGGTAACTGGTGACACCACCCAGTGTTTCTAAGGCAGCAAATCGATCCGATCACTGGGCACCGGCGCCCGTTTTGCTGCGGGGATGGGTTCTGCTGGAAAGAAGGGGGAGGGGCGGGCGGAAAATCTGCCCAGCGACCAGTGACGTCATTCACGTGGACGCGGATAACCCAAGAGCTCCTTCCCGCCCTGGAACAGTACTGAGTCTACTAAGGGCAACACTCCGCTCTGGGACTGGAGAACTCGGAAGAAGAAATCACCCCGACCGTTCGCAGGGCTGGACCTCGTGTCCCCTTTCTCCCTGTGAAGTGGGGGCACCGTGTTGGCATGATGGGGGTGGACGTCGTGACCCTTTCTAGGACCCGACTTTCCCGGGTATCTCGGGTCTAGCCAGGGTTCTCTCCAACCCCACCTCCACCAGACTGGACTGGTGGGGTGGCTGACTCCTCCGGGGCTGCCCTCCCGGAATGGGACCGGGACAACGATGCTGTGGGTCAATGAACTGGTCTGCTGGGACCCCACACACAGGCCGTGGCGTGTTTTCTGTGAGCTGCCCGGATGTGAGCCTCCTCCCACACACGCACCCTCCAAACTGCCCACCTCTGGTGAACTGAGCGTCCCGTCTGCTGACCCCGATCTCCCTCTGCCCGTGGGACACAAATACTGGGTTTCTAGACCCCCTCCTCCTCTTGGAGTTGAGCCAAAACTTTGGGGGACTCTGCAACAACCAGTGCCAGTCCAGAAAGTATGTTAGCCCCTAAAGCTGACTTGGTAATTGGTGACCATACTGCATCTGTCTCTTAGCTACTCTCTCACCGCTCCTGCCAAGAGTGAGTGTGGTGTGCCTAGAGCAGCCCGTGCCTGACGCAGGTCCTCGCTCGCTGACTCACTCGGGGTGCAGTCCCTCACTCACCTGGGCACTGGGAGTGGGTCACCCGGTTTCTGTGGGCTCAGGATCGTCTTGAGAATTTGGGGTCTATTAGGGTTGTCTCCAGGAGCAGGTAACACCACCCAGCCTCTTCGCAGCGGCTGGAGGAGCCTTCTAGAAGCCAAGCCCCTTAGAGAGTTCCTGGGTAAAAACTACCACCACCCACTATGGTTCTCAATCAGTGCCTGCATGTTGCCTACCCTTTCACCCCTTTTATTTATCTCAGAGGTGTCTAAACATTCTTTATCACTCCCCTATCAGTGACAGGTTGAGAAAATATCCCCAACATATGTAGAAAACTTATATAAGAACTATGGTCATTCTATATACTTAATATCAGTAAAGCTTAATTTGTTTTGCTTATGTTGGGTAAAAAATAGATATGAATGGAAATTCTATTTTTTTCTTCCTGCATCCCATGTAATGGCTTCTTCAACCCTAGCTGGAGAGCTCTGAAAAGGTCCGAGACAGGAAGAAGCCCCTCGGCCCTCCAGAGACGCGCACACCTCCTGGCCTCCCCCTCCTCCCTTGCTCTGCGGGGCCCCCTGGGGTCTGGGACGACTCAGCTCAGGGAAACTGGAGTTCCCCTTCACCCACACTTCTGTGTCTCTCTTCCCTTCTCAGAGCCCGGGTGGGCCACCGTAAAACGGGCATGACCAAGTGTCTGGTGGGGATACAATAAAAGCCAGTGTAGACAGTGCGTCCTAAACCACACAGCTCCAGCTCTCAGGTGACTTTTGTGTGAGGTTGGCCAGTGAGAATTCCTGGCAGAGAGGACACCACCCCAAGTGCTGTGAGAAGCTCCCAGGCCCTTGTAGATACTTGGACGAGGCAACAGGCAGGCCCTTTGCTGGGCCCCTTCACCCACTGCCCCTTTCAGGGAGTGGTTACTGCAGGGGGCTCGGTGGAGAGAAAGAGCTGCCCTCAGGTCAAGCAACCAGTCAGTGGCTGGGGTGGATGCAGAATCGAGGTCTCCCAGCTCCAAGTCTGGGATCCCTTCACATCTCACTTCCCCTCCAGCTGAAACAGATCTTGACCTCTGCAGGCAGTGGGCCAGTATGTGACCCGCATGCCCCAGTCTGAGGTGCTGTGGGGAAAACAAGGACGTTGAAGTGACCTCCGTGCACAGAGAGACTGGCGGTCCCTGTGAGCGTGCAGTGGAAGTGCTGCCCCCTGTGGCGGGCAGCATAGAAAAGATTTCTGGGAGGCGAGTCTTGCAGCACACAAGCGGGTGGGTTTGGGCGTCAGCTTTTATGTGGATGGCCACCACGTTAGCTTGGTTAAGCCCCGTAAGTAATGTCAGCAAACTTCCTATGAAGGGCCAGATAATAAATATTTTTGGCTTTGCAGACAGAATGTATGGTACCTATTGTATATTCTCCTTTGTTATTTGTTTTTTACAACTCTTTAAAAATATAAAAGCTGTTCTTAGCTCACCAGATTTACCCCACAGGCCATAGTTTGCCAACCCCTGATCTAGGGCCATGTCGGCCCCGCAAGAGAACGCTGGTGGCTAAACCAGAATTTAGTTTGAACTCTAGTTGGCCCCCTTTGGGGCCAGGCTGCCACCTGGAGGGTGTAACCACCCACCTGTCCAGCAGAAAGGTGATCCAAGAACGGTCAAGGGCTAAAGTCCTTCATTGGTAAAGCAGGTCCTCCACCCCGTCCGTCTCAGCCGTCACCTAGGAGGCAGCCAAAAATAGATGAGGCCGCTGGAAGCTCCACATTCAGTGACCAAACTGCCCAACAAACGTATGGGAGCCAGGAGGAGCTGAGGAAGGTCAGCAGTACATTAGGAACTCATTTTGAGGACACTCTTCCAACAATAATACCAGATGCCCATGGATGGTAGGGAAATTAGAAGGGCCCATCCAATACCTTAGCTGTCAACTGATGCAATCTGTCTTCCAGGGTCAGCTTTGGGTGTGGGTGGCTGCTGCCAAGCGGACCCACCAGCTTTTAGCCCAACCAGCAGTGAGCCAGTCCGTCATTATGGGAAGCTCTGCAGATAGAGGGCTCCGCTGAACCAGTGGCTTTACTTCAGGCAGTGGCGTGGGGGGATAGTTTCCTCCCAAGGGCTAGCTGCTACTTTTCACAAAACAGATGACGTGGGGACCAGGCCGGCTGCGCTCTTGACTATAACATTTACATTTAATCATTTAGACCTTACTAGCTCAGGTTCGAATTGACCTGCCCCTAAATGGAGATGTGAATCTAGGGAGTCACCAGGCCTCCCTGAGTCAGACTGTCCCTTGCAAGGAGAGCTTGAAGAAACTATTAATAGCTGCCTTTTCTTAAAAGGAGTGTACGTGGTGGCTGCGTCAGGCAGGTGGCGCTGTTGTACCGGGAAACGGCCTGAGTACTCGAGCCGCCATGAAGCCAGTGAAGCTGTGATTTCCTTTTCTCCTTCGCGGCCGCCGTGGAGAGGACCACACAGACTACAGCCCCTGGATGGGGGAATCCCTGACACCTGGGGGGACATCCACGGTACGAACACCAACAGTGGATGCCACAACAGCACACTGAATGGGACCGAAGGTCCCCCTCCCACAAAGTGTTAGTTCCTTGCCCCCACCGTGGGCCTTATCAGTTGAATTCAGGTGGTTTTCCTCCCCGGGTAGCATGAACCAAGCAGTCTAACACCTGTGAGGCAGGGACTCAGCTTTAGCAAAATCCATTAAGGTGGATGCCTGCTGCACCTCCTTTGTAGTTAGGGGTTGCAGGACCAGCAGTCTGTCTTCTCTAAGCTATGAAATGGCTCTCTGAACCCAGACAGTCCTCATGGACATGGACAGCTGCGCCTTCATTTTAGTCTTCATTCAAGGCCCATCCATCCTTAATTAACTGTGATTGGGTGTCAGGAAAGGCAGCACAAGTTAATAAAAAAAAAAGCCATTCCTTCCAAAGAGGTACAAATGAGAAGGTCTATGTCATTCATGAGGGCATGTAAATCAAACCCACAATGAGATGCCACTTCGTGCCCACCAGGGTTATCAATAACCAAGACAAAAAAGGGGGGTGGGGGAGCAACAAGCCGGTGTAGCTTTGAAGAAATTGGAACCTCAGACGTTGCTGGTGGGAATGTGAAGCAGTGCAGCCCCTGTGAAAATCAGTCTGGCAGTTCCTGAGAGTGTTAAACAGAAATAGCAGCAATGCCACTTCGGGGTATATACCAAAAAGAACCAAAGCAGGCATTAAAAAAAAAAAAGCACACGAACATTCATAGTAGCATTATTCACAATTGCCAAAAAGTAGGAACGATTCAAATATCCATCAACAAATGAGGGGATAAAATAAAAGTAATATATACACACACATATATATATATATCTCCATACTAGGGATATTATTCACTCACAGAAAGGAATGATGTTCTGATAACTTTGAAAACACTGTGCTGAGTGAAAGACATTAGACACAAAAGACCACATCTTTTATGATACCATTTATATGAAATATCCACAATAGGCATATCCATAGAAACAGAAAACAGACTATCAGGGATGGTGGTTGCCAAGGGGTGGGGAGAGAGGAGAATTAGAAGTGAGTTCTTTAGTAGGTACATGGTTGCTGTTTGGAGTGAAGAAAAAAACTTCTGGAACTAGACAGTGGTAATGATTGTACAACACTGTGAATGTACTAAATGCCACTGAAATGTACATTTAAAAGGGGTTAAAATGGTCAAATTTATATTTATGTGTATGTTGCCACAATAAAAAAATACAAATGGGAAACAGTGAAATAAAATTGTCTCTATTTACAGATGGCAATAGTCTCAAGATAGCAAAGAATACATAGCAAATAGCAAGAATCTTCAAAAATTACACTAGAATAAAATGAGTTTAGCAAATCCATAGAATACTAGGTCAATATACAAGAAAAGATCAGCAGTATTTCTGTACACTAGCAACAAGCAACTAAAATTAAAAATTTTTAAACAGTATTCATATACAACAAACATGTATAGGAATAAATCTAATAAAATATGTGCAAGATTTGGTGAAAACCACAAACATTCACGACAGAAGTCAAAGAAGAGCTCACTAAATTAAGAGCTATACAATGTTCATGGATCAGAAGATGCAATCAAGCCAATCATCTCACTGATCTGTAGATTTAACACAACCCCAAACAAAATTTCAGCAGGTGTTTTGGAGAAACTGACAGATTTCCAAATTTATATAAAAAAAATCAAAGGAACTAGAATAACTAGAACAATTTTGAGTAAAGAAAGCTGGAGGAGTGATATTACCTGATTTCAAAATTTAGCATAAAGCTACAATAACCAAAACAGTATGGTATTGGTGAAAAGACAGACATATAGATGTACTGAGCAGCATAAAAGGCCCAGAAATACACCCCACATATATGCAACTGATTTTCAACAAAGATGCCGAGATAATTCAATGGAGGAAAAAACAGTCTTTTCAACCAGCGGTACTGGAACAATCAGACTACCCATATGCGAAACAACCAAACCTTGACTCTAACGTTATATACAAAAATGAACTCAAAATAAATTGCAGATCTAAATATAAAACCTAAAACTAGGAGAACATCTAAAACCTAAAAAAGGAGAAAATCTTTGTGACCTTGGGTTAATCAAAGACTTATCAGATAGGACAACAAAAGCATGAACCATCAAAGAAAATGTTAATAAAATTTCATCTGTCATGCACAAGGGTCAGGATACCCACAACTAGGGATAGGCAATAGAGAGGTGAATAGGTTCATTGAGGGAACACGTACAAGTGGGGAAAAATTTAAATATAAACTTAGAGCATTATTTTGGTTAATTCCTCAAGAGTACCCAGCTTCACCTTCAATTAAGGTACTTTTGGTTTCCAAATTGGCTTATGTGTAAAAATGAATTGAGAGGTTATAATTAATTATCCATTTAGGTTGTAATTCTCCATCTGTATGACTCATGTCATATTTCTACTCCCAAGACCTGGGGCTTTCCTGTTATATAGTTATTTCAACACAGATAAATTAATACAAAGGTCTCGGATAAATTTAAATGGTCTCAGAAGCAAAACTGAAGGAATAAAATAGCAGCACACAGAGACTCCAAGAAGGGACTAGCGGTTACCAAAGGGGAGGGGTGTGGGAGGGCAGGTGGGGAGGGTGGGAGAAGGGTATTGAGGGGTCTTATGTTTAGTACACATGGTGTGGGGGGATCATGGGGAAAACAGTGTAGCTCAGAGAAGGCAAACAGTGAATCTGTGGCATTTTACTACACTGATGGACAGTGACTGCAATGGGGTATGGGTGGGGACTCGATAATACGGGTAAATGTAGTAACCACATTGTTTTTTCATGTGAAACCTTCATAAGAGTGTATATTAATAATACTTCAACAAAAAAGAAAGAAATACATTAAAGTTTAAATAAAGTAGAAGACACATCAAAAAAAATGTTTTTAATGGTCTCAGAAAACTGAGAAAGGAGTAGAAACACAGAGTTGACACCGAAATAGTATCTGCACAGAGCAGATACGACCCCCAAGTCTGGGGAGACAGTTCTGGTAACTAAACTCATGGAGAAGCGACCCGGTAGAGCTGAAACCCACACTAGAAAAGGGGGCGGCCTGGATGGAGCTGGTGCGACTGAGGACATACAACAAAGCTGCCTCTGGGAGCGCTGGGTGGGGGAAAGCTGCAAGCTGCAAGCTGCGACTGCCTGCTGCCATCACAGGACGCACTGTTCTCGGGGACGCTCTGTTCTGGGGGACGCTCAGGAACCAGGAGCACGTAGGAGGGAGCGAGTACCTTCTTCCTCCTCGTCGCCAGGCTCCCTATAGCGCCCCCTTCAGGCAGAGCCGAGTAGGAACCCATGTGGCAAAGCGAACCGTGGCTTGCGGAAGCCCCAGCCCCACCGCATCAGAGTGTAGAGGTGGGATTTGGAGCTGAGAGACAACAGCTTAATAAACCGGGGTGTCGGTAGCGCGACTTCTAGGGCTCTACAGCATTTGACATTTCTAGAAATAAATTAGTGTTTTACAAAGGTCCGGATCCAGACTGCTCAGAATTCTATTTAAACACGTTCTAGCTTATGCGTGACCTCGTGAGTCACTTATCGCGCCTCCCGTTTTCTTACCTGCAAGATGGAGCTAGTAGTCTCTGCTATGGTTGTCATGAGGACTCACTGACTTAGTACGTGTGAAACACTTATCATAATGCCAGACACGCCGGAAGCACTCTGTGAGAGCTGCTATTGTTACGTTTATTATTGCCACCATCATGGTTTATATTATCATTGCCACTTGAGTCGGTGAGAACGAATTCAGCATCTCGCAGAGAAATCAGGTTGCCACACAACACTTGGCAATGTTCCAAGGCTGCTCTGCAGCAAAAGTGGCAGATAGTTGGAACTCCTCCAATTTGGGGGAAGGATGTTTGGGTTTTGATTTTTGGATGTGTTAGTTGTTGGTGGTTTTCTTGCTGTTTAACTAATAACTACTGTCAGCTCAGCCTTGTCATTACCAGTTTAGTTTGTTATGGGTTGTTTAGTTAAACTGCATGTATAATGATGCATATTTGCCTCAATTCTGTGCCTGCGTGGCCTGCAATTTTCCACTAATTAGACTCTTTAAAGACACATATGCAGTTATCTACTCAAATTTGCATAATCTGTTCCCCTCTTGCCAAAGCAGATGTACACAGCGCCCACCCACCCCCACTCCAGGAAATAATTTGCTTATTATTAGAGTTCTTTTTCCACTGGAAAGTAAAAACTAGGAAGGGTGCAGATGGTTGAGGCTCCTGTCCCAGGGCAGTTACAGTCATCAAAATAGCACAGACAGGAGGGCTGGACCTGAGCCTGAGAGGAACAGCAGTACTGAGAGGAGGCAACAGACCTGAAGATATTTGAAATAGGGCAGTAAAGTGACCAAAGATTCCAAGCCTACCACCAGCTCCAGCCCCCATCCCGAAGGACCTAGATACCCACTGGCTCCTGAAGAATCAAGCATCCAGGTCCTACTCCTTTCAAATGGCTTTATTTCCCCAGTGTGGGGAGCTGCGAGTGGGGACTGTGGTCCCTGCACCCCAGTAACCCTGTGGCATTCCCTTGCCCAGCGGGCTGCTGCAAGGCCTTCTAAGGGGCAATGCCTGGGCTCCAGAGGCTGATCCTCCCAGAGTAGGCCTGGTTCCCGCTGCGGTTCACCGGGACGACACTCCTTGTGGTGGTCCCAATAGCGGCTCAGCTGGTAGTCCATTGGCACGGGGCCCACTTCAAGGACAAGGTCATCAGGTGAAGGGGATGAAGACCAGCTAGGCCTTACGTGAGAGCAAAAACTCCCCATGGGGGCTACTCCTTGAGGTCTGCCAGCCGGGCTTAGTCTAGGGGGAAGAGAGAAGAGAAAACGGATGGCAGGGACAGAAGAGACAGAAAAAAAGGGGAAACTGGCAAAAACAAGGAGAAAGAAGCATAAGAAGCCCAGAGACAGAAATAATGACCCAGGGACAAAGGAAGGGCAAATGAAAGAGAGAAAAACACTCAAGACATACGGGAACAGAGATCCGGAAAGCAGGGACACAGATGTAGGTGGTCACAGAGGCCAGAGATGCACACAGGTGGACCCTACGCACTGACCTCTGGGCTCAGGTGGGACTGGGGGAGGTGGTTCCCCGGGGGGCAGCAACGCAGAGCGGCTCAGGGCCTGGGCCACCCATTCCAGGACATGGCTACAGTGCTGGACCTGGGGAGCAGGAGAGACATCAGGGCACCAGACCAGAACCCCACTGTTCCCAGCCTAGCACACTCCCCAGCCTGCCCCGGAGTCCTCACCTCCTGTTCCAGCCCCTTCAGACGCTGCTCGTACTCGCGGATCTGTCTCAGCTGCTTCAAGGCCATGTCCACCCTGCAGACCTGGGGCTTCAGGCTGTGCCCGCAGCTCACCAGCACTGCCCCCTCGGAAGCCCCGCCCCCTAGAGGTCCGCTTTCCTGCCTAGAATTCCTGGACTCCGCCCCGCAGGCCCCGCCTCTAGCCCGGCCCCTGGCAAGCTGTAGCCCCAAGTCCCGGGATCCTCCCTGGAGGCTGGGAGCCCTGCTCCCGGCCAGGCCCCGCCCTCACTTCTGCGATGTGCGCTTCAGACGCTCGGAGTCGCTCTCCCGCTTGTCCCGCACGCGCGCCAGCAGGAAATTCTCCTTCTGCACTGACTCCCATGTCAACAGCCTCCGCTCTGTTTTCTTTGACAGGTGGACCCCTGGAGGCCCGGGTCAGACGTAGTCAATGGGCCCGCCCCCTCGAGTCACGCTCCCCCTAGGCCCAGCCTTCCCACCCAAACCCCCAAGAGCAAGCCCAGGCCACGCCCCCAACACACACGCCCCACCCCCTCGCATCCTAAGCCCCGCCCACGATTGCTTCTAGGCTCTTCTTTTTCTCCGGGTCCCAACACCCTGTGTTTCTTTTGTGCCAAGACCCTCTCTCACGAAAATGCTCGAAGGCCGGGAAGGGCGACGAGCTGGCTCGGCGCCTGCGGAATCGTCGGATGAGGAGACGCACATGTGAGATGACAATGAGGGGTGGGGCCAGTGCGGGACGGGAATGAAATTCCCGGATAAGGCTGTAGCGCTGCGCCTTCCAGTAGAGGTCGCTGTTGCCCTGTACTTTGCCGAAGGTGTAGCTGTAGAGAACCGAAGACGAAGGGTCACCAGAAGTCAAGGCCCAGTCAGGGGCAGAGGATCAAGGTTAGATTGTCAGGCAGTATCTGTTTGAAGTCCAAGGCAGCAGGCAGATGTCAAGATCAATAAAGTCAGAGTTTATTAGAGGATTAGATTAGAAATTGGATTAGGAGGGCCAAGGGTCAAATGTCAGAGGTCAAGTTGTGAATAGTGTCATGGAACTAGGGTAGAGGTAGGAGTCAGGTTCAAGCCAGCCTGGACACAAAAAAATTAAATCAGAAATGAAAATGGAGACATTACTACTGACTTGACAGAAATAAAAAGGATTATAAAAGAATACTATCAACAACTGCATACAAATTAGATAACCTAGATGAAATGGACAAATGCCTAAAAACACACAAATTACCTACACTGACTGACTCAAGAAGAAATAGAAAGTCTTAAAAGATTTTATAACAAATAAAGAGATTGAATCACTAATCAAAAATGTCCCAACAATAACAACAATGAAATGCCAGGACCAGATGGCTCTACTGGTAAATTCTACCAAACATGTTTAAAAGAATTAACACCAATTCTCAAATTGTCCCCCCAAAATGTAGAGAACACTTCCTGACTCATTCTAAGGGGCCAGCATTACCATGACATCAAAGTCAGATAAAGATATCACAAGAAAAGAAAATTATAGACCAGTGTCGTGTATGAATATACATGCAAAAATCCTCAACAAAATACTAGCAAACCTACCTTAGCAGCATATTGAAAGGATTTATCCTAAGAATGCAAGGGTAGTTCAACATACAAAAATTACTCAATGAAATACACCACCTGAATACAACAAAGTTGGAAAAAACCATATGATCATCTCAATTGTCATAGAGAAGGCATTTGACAAAATCGAACACCCTTTTGTGATGTTAAAAAAAGAAATAAAAACTTGGAAAAGTAGTAATAGAAGGAAACGTCAACATGAAAAACACACAGCTAACATCATATTCAATGAAGAAAGACTGAAAATTTCCCCTAAGATCCAGTAGAGGTCGCTGTTGCCCTGTACTTTTCCGAAGGTGTAGCTGTTATCACTTTCACCACTGCTATTCATCATTGTACTGGAAGGTCTAGCCAAAGCAATTAAACAAGAAAAAGAAATAAAAGGCATCCAAATTGGAAAGGAAGAATACGGATGAGATGATCCTATATAGAGAAAATCCAAGAGAATCCCAGGAAAGCTACTAGAGCTAATAAATGAATTCAGCAAAGTGGAAGGGTGCAAGATCAACAGACAAAAATCAACTGTGTTTCTATACACAATGAACAGCCAAAAAAGGAAATTAAGAAAGCTATCCATTTACAACAAAATCTAAAAGAATAAAGCACCTAAGGATAAATTTAACCAAGAAGGTGAAAGACCTGTATACTGAAAACTACAAAACAATGCTGAAAGAAATTTGAAAAAATACCTAAGTTAATGGAAAAACATCCTGTGTTCATGAGTTCAAAGATTTAATATTGTTATAATGGTAATATTATGCAAAGTAATCTACAAATTTGATACAATTCCGATCAAAATTCCAATGACTGTTCTTATAGAAAATTTTCAAATTTCTCAAATGTCTTGTAGAAATTTCCTCAAATTCATATGAAATTGCAAGAAGTCCTCAACAATCTTGAGAAAACCAAAGTCAGAGGACTCACTTTCCAACTTCAAAATTTGCTATGAAACCAAAACAGTGTGATATTACAGAAAAACAGACATACCAATCAATGGAGTAGAACTGAGAGTCCAGAAATAAGCTCCTCATCTATGAGTGTTACGAGTTGAATTGTGTCCCCCCAAAAATGGGTACGTTGAAGTACTAATCCCTAACACCTCAGAATGTGACCTTACTGAAACAGGGTCTTGACAAAGGCAATCAGGTTAAAATGAAGTCATGAGGGTAGGTCTTTAATTCAATACAACTGCTTTCTTCATAAAAAGGTGACATTTGAAACAGAGACATGCACACAGGGAGATAAGATGAAGGTGGATACAGAGATTGCAATGATGCATCTACAAGTCAAAGATTGTCAGCAATGCACCAGAAGCTAGGAGAGAGGCATGGAAAAGATTCTCCCTCAGAGGCCTCAGAAAGAACCTACCCTGTCCATACCTTGACTTTGGACTTCTAGCTTCCAGAACTGTGAGACAATGAATGTCTGTTATTTCAAGCCACCCCCTTTTTTGGTACTTTGTTAGGGAAGCCTGAGGAAACTACTACAATGGTCAACTGATTTTCAGCAAGGGTGCCAAGTCCACCGAAAGGGGGAAAAACAGTGTCTTCAACAAAGAGGCCTGGAACAATGGGATTTCCACATATAAAAAGAATGAAGTTGAACCCCTACCTCACATCACATACAAAACTTAAGCCAAAATGGACCGACAACCTGATATAAGAGCTAAAACCATAAAACACAGGAGTGAATCTCCATGATTTTGGGTTTGGCAGTGGGTCCTTAGATAAGACACCAGAAGTCCAAGCAATAAAAGAAAACAGGCAAACTGGACTTCATCAAAATTTAAGACTTGTGTGCATCAAAGGATTTTATAAAAAAAAAAAAAGGAAAAGACAACCAAGAGAATGGGAGAAAATATTTGTAAATCATATACCTGAGTTTAATATCCAGAATATATAAAGAACTGCCACAATTCAATAACAAAAACACAACCCAATTAAAAAACAGACAAAGGACTTGAACAGACATTTCTCCAAAGAAGATGTACAATGGGCAATAAGCAATTGTAAAGCTCAACATCATTAGTCCTTAAACGCAAATCAAAACCACAGTGATGAAAAAAAATAACCACAGTGAAATCTCAAATCCCAGTTCATACCCACTAGGATGGCTATAATGTCTTAAAAGGGAAAATAACCACCGTTGGCAAGGATGTGGAGAAATTGTAACCTCCTATATCCCTGATGGGAAGGTAAAAGGGTAAAATTTTCTACAGCCACTATGGAAAACAGTTCAGTGGTTCCTCAAAACGCTAAACAAAAAATTACTATATGACCCAGCATTCCATTTTAGAAATATACCTCAAAAATAGAAACAGATTCAAACTGATATGTGAACACCAATGTTCATTATTCCACTAGCCAAAAGGCGGAAACAATCCAAGTTTCCATCAACAGCTGCATGGATAAACAAAATGTCTTAGATGCACACTATGGAATATTATTCAGCCAAAAAAAGGAATGAAATTCTGACACAGGCTACAACATGAACACTGAAAACGTTATGCTAAGGGAAATAAGCCAGACACAAAAGGACAATTAGCGTATGAGTCCATTTAAACCAAACATCTAGAATAGACAAATTCATGGAGACAGAAAGTAGATTAGAGGTTGCCAGGGACTGGGGGAGGCAGAATGGGGAGTTAATGCTTACTTAATGGGGACACTTTCTCTGTTGGGAATGATGAAAATGTTTGGGAGCTAGACAGTGGTGATGGTTGTATGACAGTACGAATGTAAGCAATGCCACTGAGTCGTACAATTTAAAAATAGCAAAAATGGCGATTTTTTTGTTAGGTATGTTATCACAGTAAAAAAAACGTTTGAATGTCTAGCCTTGAGCTGAGCGAGAGGATCAGAGTCCAAAGTCCAGGTCGGGAGTAGCATGTGGCTGGGTTTGGAGACAAGCCTTGAGTGACCTTGTGGGGGACAAGCCAGTGTTAGATCTGAGTCAGAGTCCAGCGACTAAAGATAGAATTGATTAGGCTGGGTTCAAGAACGAGGCTGGGGTCAGGGTCAAGCTGGGATGCAGAGTCCCGCTGGGGTCAAGGGTCATGCTGGCTGAGGTCAGAACCGGCAGCAGTCGGGCCTCACCTGAACATGGCGATGAGCAAATTGAGCAGCAGGATGTTGGCCACGAGCAGGAAGACGATGAGGAGGAGCACCACCAGCCAGTTGGCATACAGCGAGACGCAGGAGCCCGCCTGCGCCCCGGGTGGGCGCGCCCAGATGCCCTGCTCCGACGAGCAGTTGATATGCTCCATGAGGGCCACTGTGAAGGGGGACACCCAGAGATGGGCCAGAGACCCAGGGCGGGGGGACAGAGAGGTGCAGTCGGGCCCAACCATCCCTCCTAACCGTCCATCTCCTCCTGGGGGATCTGCCCAAAGATCTGCAGGTAGGGCCGGTAGAAGACGCGGCGCAGGATATTCGGGAGGTCACGGTCCTGGGGCCTGAGGAGCCCCTCCGTGGCCACCCCGTAGGCAACCAGCCACACGCCCAGGAAGAAGAGGAAGAAGAACACGTCCTTCACCTGTGGGAGAGGACGTGAGACACGGCCGCCCCCGCCCCTCCCGCTCTGGCCCCGCCCCGCCCCCGAAGCCCCGCCCCCGCCCTCACCGCGCACTGCGCGTCCACCCGCCCCGGCCCCCGGCCCCTCACCATCTTGCTCACGATGACGATCTTGGGTCCTAGCTGTTTGTTGACCGTGAAGATGTGAAGCAGTCGCAACGTGAAGACCATGAAGTCGAGGCAGAGGACAGTGCGGCCCAGGTCATACAGGCCGGGGGTCAGCCTGGGGTGGGGGGAGACGCAGCAGGGGTCACTCAAGGCTCAAAGGATGCAAAGAAAACCCCGAGTCTCCCAGAGAATCACGAGGCGTGAGCTGAGGCTGCAGCCTCCGGGGCTGGAACCGGGACCCTCGGATCCACCCGGGGTTTATTCAGATTTCAGTGCCAAGCTGGGCCTCACAGGGTGCTGGCACCTATTTAAAAACGGGTGCATGAACGACGGCCTTAGCAAAACACTGAGAAGTCCCTGTAATAATCAAGTTGAGAAAACTGCCAGAAACTGTCCAACCTATAAAAGGCAAAATAGAGTTCCAGCAACCCACTAAGCAGAAGACAAAGGACCTAAGTGGAAAGCAAGCAGATAAAGGGGTAACAATTCACAAAAGGAGGTCAAATAACACCAGTAATCTCTATGGGGAAAATTTAAATGATATCCCTGTTTTGCATCATGTATTTAAACTCCGGATAGGTTAAAAACCTACAACAAAAGGCAAAACCACTAAACTCTTCAAAAGAAAACGTAGAATTCCTTCATGAGCTTGAGACAGGGTGAGATGTCACGTAAGAAAAAAAGTCTTATATACAAGTCACAGGATCACAATAAAGCAAAAGGTTGATGAAGTTAACTACTTTAAAATATAAAATTTCTGTGCATCAAAAGAACATGAATATGATGAACAGAGCAAGGCAAAACCTCTGTCAAAAATGCTTACCCTCAATTTGATACTAAGGAACATTAGACAAACCCAAGTTGAAGCAATTTCTACAAAATAACTGGCTTGGACTGTTCAAGAGTTAAGGTCATAATAGCCAAAGGATTGAATTACTGTCCCAGATCAGAGAGGACGGCAACTAAGGGAACATGGGCTCCTGGACTGGCTCCTGGACCAATGGGCATCGGTGGACGGTTGGTAAAATTTGAAGATTTCCTGGTTTTGATTATGTCGGATGTTAAAAATTTGGGAGATCTGGGTGAAAAGTATACCAGAATTGTTTGTACTGATTTTGCAACATTTAAAAAAGTTAATCTCAGGTTATTTTAAAAGGAAAAGTTAAAGAATGAAAGAAAACTAGGTCATATGTCTAAGATAGCATACAAAAGTGGAAAGACAAGCTGCAGACTGTGAAAAGGTACTTAGAACAAAACCACCAACTATTCGGATCTAGAAAATAAGGAGAGTATCTACAAACACACACACACACACACACACACACACACGAGATTTATTTTTAAAAATGGGGGCAAAGGCTATGAAAATACAATGACAGAAGTATATGAGGTCATTAGCCATGAAAAGAGTCCCAACCCAACTAGTACTCAGGGATGCATATTTTAAAAGAAGAGGTCATTTCTGCCCATCAGTTTGGCAAAAAATTTTAAAGTTAAATTGAGAGCTACAATATTTTAGATTCAAAGCATCAGTAATTGCCCAGCATTTCCTCCAGGGGGCACTCTCTTACCCTGATGGTGGGTGTGTAAACGGGAGAAGCTATTTTACAAGGAAATCTAACTATGTCAAGAATATATGTACCCTTTGACCCACAAAGTTTAAATCCGGGATGTAAAATTTTATTACTTCAGAATAATAAAAAAATAGAAGCAACGGAAGTGTCTATCCAGAAGAGACTGGTGAAATAAAATGAATTCATCCATTCATTTTTTAAAGATGATTGGAAATTTCTCCCTTGTAAACCAAGATGTTCGGATTTTTTTCCCATGCAATAATTCTTCCGTAACCTAGAAAATGGTGAGCTTGAAATAATATCTAAAATATCACTGGTTTTCCTAAAGCATGGTAGTACATGGCCTTAGCTCTTTCATCGCAAAGATACTTTATACAAAATACAAGCGATAAACAGAAGCAGAGTTCTACAAACTCTTTTATCTTGCTGTTGGAATAAATTATTCACGTAGAATTACTTGGTAGCATTTCTAACGCAGCAAAGAAGAAACATGACTCTCAATAAGTCAACTGAGAAAAGAGAATGGGGTCATTGCTCTCAGCCACCTAGATTATCAAAGGGGGTGTCAGGTCCCTTCAACCCTTGTAAATAGTCACTAGGTTGTGCTCACAAATCCCTTTGCTCTCATCAAAAAGGGCTGTATCCTAATTGCTAGGCCTTTGTAAAAAAAAAAGAAAAAGAAACATTATCAACAGGGTACTGGACCCACAGCAGCTACTATCTATTATAGCTTCATGTTATCTTGAGTAGAAAATGAAAGAGACTTTGTGGAGAAACTTTGGACCTGATTTTTATCTCTTGAAGTTCAGAATTTTTGTCACGCTGCCTTATGAAAAGAACTCATTCATTCATTAGATTCTGGTAAGGAGAAGCCTGTCTTGACTGCTCTTTAGCCAGTGAGGGCTAAAACCCCTTCTTCTGGAACCTGATGCAGCATTTTCAAAGAATAAGGTGTATCTGCGAATGAATACATAAAATATAATGTCATTTGTGTATAAAAGAAGTATGTGTGTCTGTCCACACAAATGCGTAGAAAGAGAGTAGACAGAATGCACACCAAACTGTTGATGGAGGTAACTGCAGAGAAAGGGAGAGCGCTGGGAAGGGCTGAGGAAAATCATTGCTTTCTGTTCTACGGCCTTCTCCATTTGTTCAATCTGGTTCATGGAGGACATAGTTCTGCATTTCTTTGACAACAGACTATATTTCAAAGATGTTTTAAGTTGCCAGGAGATGAGATAGATGTGGCTTGAGGAGTTTATAATCCTGTGTGAGGAAGAGATAGTATGAGCCATACTCAGAGCACCATTGGGGGTGATCTCAGGACATTCGGGGAGCACATAGGAGGGACACAGAGTCTGGGAAGGATAAAAGAAAGACTTTCAGAGACAGAGACAGCAAAGATGAGGCCCAAAGGAAGTGTTAAGACTTGGCTGGGCCCAAGAGAGGAGGGAAAAGTGTTTCAGAAAGGGGGAACAGGATGTGCCAAGACCCAAAGACATTTTGACATGTCCTCTGTCCTCTCTCTGGACACGGCACAGCATGATCTGGAAACTATGCAAGAAATGAACTAATATTCTGCAGCTCAGTTGTGGCAACAGTATATATTTGAGGGGAATTCCTCACACAATTTCTTGGAATTAGCTAAGAAATAAACAGAAATGGTCAAGGTTTTCATAGACTAAAAAGCCGACCGAACATTCAAGCCTCCCTGATGAAATCTGAACCTAATAAATTTGACCCAGGAAAGCGCTATGAACAAAATAAAAGCCACAAAGAAAAATTCACAAACAGCCTAGATTTTTGGCCAAATTTGATACAGACAAAAACACGAACGATGAACCAAATATTTGTTGTAAAATTTCATCCAAATAATAACCAAACTGAAATCATTTCAGAGACTTAAAATGAAAATAACCGAAGCTAGTGTGCCTGCCCTTCATATCCCTTCATATGAAATCAACCAAGGAAGTTTAACTGATAAGAACTCATCAGTAGTAATAAAATTCTAATTACTATGTTATAACTATGCAATTCAGAGTATCTAGGATCAAGGTCAAAGCCTCTGTCCCTGTGTGGAACAACCTGCAAGTAGCATTCAAAGAGGCTGGAGTATAGCTGAAGGAAAGAAATGGGAGCAGCGCTGCAGAAACGGGCGAGCCTATTTCTCCGTGGGTAGGGGCCCCACTGCCAGCTCCAGGGGCTTGGGCTCTGGGGAGCCATACGGAGGAAGGTCAGCTTTGGTGTAGGAAGACCCTTGTGGCACCTGGGAGAGGATGGACTGGAGGGAAGAGACAGGAATCCAGGAGGCTGGGGAGAAGAGGTAGACATAGCGATGAAGAAGAGATGGGACAGAGAGAGTCAGGGGGCAGAACAGGACCAGGGACTGTGAACAGCAGAGGCAGAGGTGGGAGGAGGTGAGAGTGGCCCGGCGTCTGGCCTGGTGTCTGGGGAAAGAAAGTAAGCTCAGCCAGGACAGTGGTGCAGCTACAGGGCCAGGTTTAAGAGCTCAAGAAACATCTAATACCCTCCAGATCTAAAATAAACAGCAGCAGAGGCAGTGGGGTTTTTACTTCAGTCCCACCAGCCCTGAAGCCAACTACCATGTGTGAGCAAACTGCTTCTAGAACATCATTATGCAGTACTTCCAATCAGGAAGGGATTTTGTTTGTGTTTTAAGAATAAGCGGAGTTGGTTTTAGCTGCAATCCGCCAGAGAAGCAGATTGCTGAGCCACTCCCAGACAGGAAGGGTCAGAGGTCGTCAGGGGGCCTGGGGTTCACAGGTCACAGGGGCACTCACCTGCAGCCCACACCCAGAAGGAAGCAGGTGAGAGCCACCAGGTCACACTGGTTCCAGGTGTCAGTGAGGTAGAGATGCAGTCGGTGGCGCAGCGGGGTCCGGCCGGGGCCTGGTCCGGGCCCTCCCATGGCCAGGCTGCCCCAGCCACTGCCCAGACTCTGGCGGAACTCCTCGCAGAGCAGGGTGAAGGCCCAGAAGTAGAGCAGCAGCTCCAGGGCACAGGGTGGCGCAGGCTGGAAGTCGATGAGCAGCACCCGGGCGAAAAGCAGCAGGAAGAGGAGGTAGCTGACCACGTTGCCCATGAAGACTGTCACTGGCGCACCCCAGAACTGGGGCCAGCGGCGCAGGCGTGGAGTACACCCCCCACAGCAGCTCCCGTAGCTGGGCTGCCATGACACCCTCGAGGGCATCTTCTCAGGGAGCTCTGCCAGCCTGTGGGAGAGACGGAGAAGAGGGGCCAGGGCTCAACCTGACCTCTGCACCTGACCTTCCCATTATCAAGACTTCTGACCATTCACATCTGACCTCCCACACCTTCATGACTTCTGACCCTGCCTGACCTGAAACAATCTGCCATCTGCCATGTTTTAGACTTTTGACCTAACCTCTGACCTCTGAAATCTATTATCAACACTGCTGCCTTCCCACCTCTGCCTTCCTCCACCCTCTGACCTCTGGCCCCTGGGCTTAACCTCCTATGTGACCTCTGACCCCCTCACGTTCATGACCTAGGCTCCCAAGCTTGACAGCTCTGTCCCTCAATATTAACTTCTGACTGACAAATGCTCATACCAGATCATCCAGTCCTGTTGTTCTCATATAGCTCTTCCTTCCCCATGTCTGATGCCTGACCATACAACCATATATGGCTTCTGAACTCTGACCTTCTTGTATCTCTGACCCTTCTCACCTGACTCTTAATTCTGACCTCCAATCAGAAATGCCAAAATGAATAATGCTAGTGATAATAAACCCAGTAAGTTAACAGAAAAAACAAACTGGCTTGGAGAGGCATCCTCTCTTTATAAACCAGACAGAAAGATGATAACCCAAAAGTAGGAACAACCCAAACATCCATCAGTTGACGAATGGATAAACACAATGTGGCATGTCCATACAGTGGAATATTACCCAGCCATCAAAAGAATGAAGCACTGCAACATGCTACAATGTAGGAGTGGTAGTAATCCCCATTTGTTGAGCACTTATCATGTGCCAGGAACTAGGATGTGCATTTTACACACATTATGCCCACAAATCCTCCCCGGCTCTCTGACACCATGGCACATTGTATTATTTTGCACCAGACATTTTTGTTCCCGTGCAGTGGGAGAATTAGGAGCTAAGGAATTGCCAGGTGACTTGCTTTTGCTAATGAAATGAGGGCAAAAAGAGCCAGTGTCTGGTCCACCAGGTCTCTCTCCCTTTGCCACAAGACCAGCAGCATCTCAGCTGGGAGGTACTCACTTACTCCCAAGTGGAGACCAGGTGGAGCAGAACCAGGGCCAAGTCACAAATGGCACGTGAGTGGAATGAAACCTTTGTTATTGCCGGCCACTGGGAGTTTTAGATGGTTGTTATGGCAGCATGCCCAGTCTAACCAAACACAAGTACAACCTTTAATGTACTTTCATTTTACAGAAAAGGAAACAGGCTCAGGGGTGAGTATCTTCCAAGGTCAAAGTCAGGATTTGAACTCGGGTCTGCTTGACGCAGAGCCAAATCCCCGGGATAATTCCCCCACCCCTCGTCATTATCCGAAGTTCCATACACGATTTGCTTAGGCCTGTGGGCCACAGCGCAGAGGTGAAGAACAAAGGCCTTGGAGTCAGAAGAGAAACAGATGCTAGATCCCTAAATGAACCAAATTCACCAATTCTACTTGCTCTATTGAGACAGACACATGTGCAGCAGGTGACCAGCTGATCCCCAGTGAGGACCTCCTCGGTGACGGCATCACACTTGACCCAAGCCTTGTTCCTGGAGTGTGGGACACTCCTGGGTATCTTCAGCGGATCCACTGAACCACTACCTCCTGAAGCCCCACTTCTCCCCTCCGCCTTGCTCCCCGAACCTCGCACGGTGTGGGGGCTTCACTTACCCGGCAGGCCCTTCCCCATTGATGTCTCTCTCCACGCCCAACGCCAGGTCCTTCTGTATGGACTCGTCATCCGGCATCCTGGCATGGAGGGAGGCACAGTGAGAAATGGGGGGAGGGGAGAGAGGAGTTCTCCCAGGGGACCCACACTTCTTCACCCAGAGACCTGGCAGGGAGACAGAGAGGGGCTCCCCTAGAGTCACCCCAGAAGGGCCTTTCCCTAGGGCACTGGCTGGACGACCCCCTAGAGATGCCCCCAAAGGCTCACCTCCCAGAACATGCCCCCAGGGAGGGGGCACTGGACAGACCAAGCAGGAAGGTGCCGGAGGTGAGCAGGAAAGAGAAAGTGAGGACCCACTCCTGCCCATCTAACCCCAGGGCACTGACCTGAATACGATGAGGTTGGTGTAGATGAGTGGGGGGCAAAAGAAGGCGAGAACCAGGGCCCAGATGGGGGTGGTGCTGTCCATCTCCCCCCACCACTTCTGTGTCAGCAGAGACTGTGGGGTGTGGGGAGGATTAGGAGCCTGGCCCTCCCCACTGCCTCCTCCCGGAGACCCCAGGCAGGAACTGGGCCACAGCTCCAAGCCCAGAGCAAATGCTCCATGTGGGGCCCATAACTCCTGGGGGTGCAGGGAAGGTGGCCAAAAGCCAAGGACCACCTGTCCCAGATCTCAGCTAGTAGAGTTGAGCAGCCCCCATTTAGGAGAACAACATGCTGGATACTGGGCTGTGCACTTTCCACAGCTCACTTAACCCTCACCACACCCACAGGAGGACAGGTAGGC